>JAAAKL020015896.1:0-11277 GCA_010016065.2 Carybdea cf. marsupialis auct. non (Linnaeus, 1758)
CCTTCCCTAACGAATAGTCTTTATATGGCATGTGAGTTCGATTCCTTAACCACCAGACCACGACGGCTTTATTAGTTAATTATATAGTTATTTATTGCCTTACTCTTCGGTTACATCTGTTGAAGCAACGTCCTGGGGAGATAGCACATTTACAGTGGTGGTCTCCCGTTGCCTTCCCTAACGAATAGTCTTTATATGGCATGTGAGTTCGATTCCTTAACCACCAGACCACGACGGCTTTATTAGTTTATTATATAGTTATTTATTGCCTTACTCTTCGGTTACACCTGTTGATTAGACGCCCCCGGAGCTTGTGACAAGGACTTACATGCAAAGCGATAGATGGTTACAAAGGGAGATGAAAGTCTACTATGAGGAGACTGAAAAAGTGCTGCCCGATAAAGTACGTTATGATGTAGAAAAGTACCCAGGAAAATTAGGCCAAATGGGCTTAACTCAGTAGCAAACGTATCATAACTTTTCTTGTGATCAACTGATTAATACCTTTGTCATAATTGGGAACAGTTTTGAAAATCGTGTTTAGTAACATCTAAGTAAGAAGTACCTGATTATTTTACGCCGAATTCATACATAATTGATCCCATCTTTTAAAAGTCAGCTGTAGGCCATGTGTTCATATCTAGTTTTTAAGTATAAAGGTCATTTGCATCTCTGTGATTTTAGGTAACGTAATCCCATTTTCAGTTTTATAGAAATCTTGTGTGACAATATTAACATAAATATAACCAGAGGAAAATAACTGCTGATTAAAGAAACTAGCGTAAATTTAATAGTTTGTCATTAAAGCATTAGAATTTACTCTTTAAAATTGAAGAATACAGCAAATCCATAGTTACTATTAGTTTGCATGTCGATTCTTCGTAATTACATGTTTTCCACATAGAACGTGCTGTGGTTATTTAAGCCTAGCTTTTGCAACTAGTCAGTGTTTCTTAAAAATCACTAACTAGTTTAGATGTTGGATAAAAGTATATAAAAAAGGAATGACCTTCTTGCCACTCCTAGATTCAACAGAAACAAGTAATCTATCGGTGACATGTATATAGGACATTTTAGATGTTTCTTGTCACCGCAGATTAAACATTTTTCTTGCTATCTACAATCTAGATCAGACTAGAGGACACTAATACTAATCCATAGCAAGAGGTCATCTTGTGACCTACGTTTGTACAGTTAGGTAGTTGACTTTTTAATGACTGGAACAATAGAATCAGTTGCCCTGAGTGGTTAGCACGTTGTCGCAAACTGTCTACCATCAGCTTTAAAAATTAGTAACAGAAGGAAATGAACTATTCACATGTGTACTTAAAAGCATTCAAGTGCTTTTCGTAGAATTATTAATTTCTTTACGAGTGATGAACACGTAACAATTGGTTTTACAATGATATATTGGAAACCGAAATTAGGGGTGAAGGTATCCAAAATTGAGCACTTTGTCAATTTTTTAAACTAAACAATATTTGAAGGCACCTGGAGAAGGATAGGAATGTGCTAGTTTTGCTCTGCTGCCAAAGTTTTATTTCTTTCTGAAAATGTATACAGACCCAAACTTTTATTTTTACAAACTTAACTGTCGATCATCGTACCTTCCAAAACGATTTACATAAATCTTTTACATGAAAGAGTGGGGAATCTTTTCATCGTAGATGATCGATTCTGTACTTCGGAGATTTTAAAACAGTTCGTTGCCATTAACCAATGAATATTATCCATGGTTAGCTTGTTTTTTGTTAGATTATTTTTAGTCTACATAAGAGAACAAAATTAAAACTTTAATAGCTATAAGAATTGTCAAATGATAGAATAGAATATTTTAATGACTACTGAGGTACACAATTTAATTATAGGAATAACTAATAATTTTGATCTTATGCCAACGTTTTGTCATTAGTAACTACGTTCATCAAGAGTATTAATCTTTCACCCTTAAAAAAAGAATCAAATGTTCCCCCATCAATCATCTCCACTCATGGACAAACCGCTCATTTGGTAGGACAGTGGTCCAAGTTACGAACAATATTCAACTTCATCTATTACTTTTTCGGAGCAAACTACTTGATAACCAATTACGAGCATCAAGAGATTATTATATGTATATACAAAGAAAATAAGCTAAAAACGTATTGCAAATATATCGTATTGGTAAATACATAAAAATAACGTGTTGATAAATATCAATGTGCACGCATGTTTGCCACCTACCCAAAATAGATAGACATTTTAGACACTCCATTCATTTACAGAGACTTCATCAACTTCGGATATGTTGCTATTGTAGGCAGAGGAATGATTCGAAAATCACTTGACGCAAATAACTGACCGCTGAGTTAAAATCCAGAACATACGTCCACAAAAACATGTCTGTGAGAACTTGGCAACAAAAATACGGAATCAGGCTAGCTTTGTAGTTTTCAGACGTAAACGATTGTGCCATGTTTTATTCATTCCATTAATAGAGTTTATATGGATTCTGCCTACTCTTGAAAATGTTTACATGTCTTTCCCACATAAAGAGCCACGATGATATGATAGATAGATTTGAAATTTGCGATAAATTCTGCACAAGTCTATGCTGGACAAATTTTGATATCAGTCCACGCCAAAAAGCTACGCCCCTTTGTATTATATAATTGAGGAATGTTTACCTTCCCTTTTCATTTTAAATAAACCGTTTGTTACAATCATGGACAAATAGAAGTTAAACTTTTACTAAATTTCGGTGAAAATGGAGGAAATCACGCAAGACACTTGCCACATGAAAGGGGTGTCCAGATGTGGTATTATTTGTTTTCCAGACCTCTCCGTTTAGCAGCAGTGAGGTCTGACATGCAAGTGCCCAAAATGCTCGGTTTCAAACTGAACAATATTTTGGAACGGGGGTTGGGGAAACTTTCATATTTCATTGTCCATGATTGTAGCAGCAATTATGAAATCCATTTAAAAGGAGGAAACAAGCGCGATTAGTGATCAGTGGCACTGACTACAACTTAACTGTCAATGTCATCTGCTTGTCTTTAGTGTTTATGGAAAGCTCGAGTTCTCTAATCCATAGGCCTCTAGGGTCCCCCAAAACATTTCATCTCATGACGTCGAGGCTACAATATCTACATCGTTGGAATTAGCCTATCTTCTGCACTTGCAAAGTTGACTTTTAAATGACCCAGAATTGTTGGTATACTCTCTCTGGTTGACATTGCATGCTGAACAGCATAGACAGGTGATGAGGAATACCACCCCACCTTGGATCATCTTCTCGACTAGTGGGCCGTTTTAAGTTTATTATACTATATAGTAAGATCTAAGGCTTTAGAAACGTTGCATATACCAGTCAGTAAATGTTGCAATGATGAAGAAGATCGAAGATAACGAAGATGAATCATGAAATTATGATAACACTAGAAGGGAACCTAGAGTGTACAGGTGGATTTGTTTTATGCTTCACTGTGTAGGCCATGAATAAGGAGGTTTCTTGACTACCTTACTATTGCCAAATGAAGGCAGAGCTCCAAGCACTGGGTTGTACAATTCCATCACTTGTGCAGGTAGTAGTTCAAATATTTTTATCATGAATTAAGTAGAAGGCTCTCATTGTGATACTTGTTGTAGGAGGAATGAAATCGTTATTTTCTCTTTACTTTAGTTAGGGATCTCTTAGAATATGAAATTCTTTAGAAATCAATTTCAATGTTAATGTAAGTGTCGTGAGTTTAAAACTGGGCAAAATGCGTACCAAACAGTAAGCTGAGAGGATGACAAAAAAGAAGTCAGTTAAATTGGAAAGGGAATTTGATTTGAATGAATCCAGTACTTGTTAGCATTGTATATCTCACTGTTGATCTTTAAATTGAATTTAATACAGGCAGATAGCTCGTGTCTTGTTGTTTCTTTTAGTTCAGTATTATATGTACTCATTTTGAAAAAGCTTCCTTACTTCATACTGCTTCTTCTGTCATGCTCCTTGATCATATCCTCTTTATAAAGAAAGATGAACTATACCATAATTAAGCCGCTCTCCTTAGCCCCAACCAGTATTATAAGCGAAAAAACGTGTATTTAAAGAAATATAATTTACTTGAAGGATAACTCAACCACTTGTTTCATTCTCAAAAAATCATATCTTGCGTTAATAATTGATAGGGGCAGAAAGTAGACATATGAACATTTATCAGTAAAGTCACGACAAATGGGATTATGCCCTGGCGACACAATTGTATTTATCATCGTTTCCAATCGTGTAAAATATATGATATGATATGAATTCAGTTATTATCGAGAAGAGTGCTTAAAATGTTTTTACTGAAACAATATTGATTTTTTTGCACGACTGAGCAATATAGACAGGCTAAACCCGTCATCAATGATTTGAAATGTAGCGTTGAAAGAGTTTTACATGGATTCAACAAGTTTTGATATCGAGAGAGTGAATAATTATGCACTACTTACCGTATTGAATATGTTTAAGGCCTAGTGTACTGTTAGAATGATATAGGGTAAA
Organism: Carybdea cf. marsupialis auct. non (Linnaeus, 1758); assembly: GCA_010016065.2. Classification (NCBI taxonomy): domain Eukaryota; kingdom Metazoa; phylum Cnidaria; class Cubozoa; order Carybdeida; family Carybdeidae; genus Carybdea; species Carybdea cf. marsupialis auct. non (Linnaeus, 1758). Next base: position 4,517 of record JAAAKL020015896.1, read on the forward strand.
ATATCAGTAACTACTTTGCCTCTACTTACAGAACCTCCAGGTTACTCCGGGTACAAAGATGGACTACTTACAGTATTGAATATCTTTACGCCTAGTATACGGTTAGAATAAAATAGGGTAAAATATCTGTAATTACTTTTATTTTGCCTCTGCTTGTCAATTCTTTGCTAACTCTACTCAAATTGGGAACCTTAAGTCTTTGTACCATGTAAATTGAGCATGAACTATTGAAAGTTGCAAAGTGTTGTAACTATATGATTCCGGTAGTGACCTCAATATATATTTTTTGTTACCTCTTCAAACAGAACATTTAAAATCCTTTTCTTCTGGATAATAATTACGTTCTTGTATAAAAGGTCTTGTGAAAAAGTATATCAAAAACTCTAAAAATTAAAATTTGGAGATTTGTGACGTGTATATGTATCAGCAACAATGAAGATATTTATCAGCAGCAGTAGAAAAAAATGAAACAAGTTCTATACATCCTGGCTAGGCATGTTTACGTTAGAGCTAAAAATAAATAGACAAACAAGAAAAGAAAGACAGATTTGATTATGTAGTCCAAAGCTGACCATATATTTTTGAAGTAAGAATCTTTTACCAGGATAAAGAGCTTCAAGAGGGCAAACTGTACCTCCTTTGTTTTATCTAAGCTATTCTTTTCCAGCTTTGAATTCCAAATTCACGGGAGCTTCATTTATTATGTCAATGAGATTAGTAGAGATTTCTTCATGTTTTCCTGAAAAACTAATATTAAGTCTTCTATATTTACTCCTGTTACCACAAGATGTCTTTACAGGCTTCTAGGATCAAGGTTATGTTTTGATTTTCATAAGCAGTTGTCATTTACTCCTCATCTCTGTCAGGAATGTATTTAACCTAACCTCGAGGTCGTTGCTATATGTGTAATTATTTAGAGAGCTGTTTTTCAAAAGGCTAAGAATTTTGGCGTTTTAGAAGGACAATGATTACTCAAAACTAGACATTTGTATGGGGTCATATCAGATGCGGTACATTATCATAGTGCGCATATTAAGATATGATCACAATCGCCAAATGTCATCTCTCTATCTCTTACTCGTATGCCTTCTTTAGAGCATATAAATCGCTTTTTTTTCATCATGTGGTTTACAACTTGAATTACATGATGTGAGCATATCTTTTTAGATTTCAGTTTACAAAGCAATCCAAGGCTTTTCGGTAATTATGAACTCTTATCAGTATAGGCGAAATCAAGCTGGGAGGAGGAAATTGACTATTTCTGTTGATGAAACTTAGCTTAAAAGTGGAGAGTTAATTCCTTCCGACCAAATATCATCAAAGCACTTAGGCTGTTTTCATGAGGTCATGTACGAGACAGGCAATTTCCAGTGTAAAGTTCGCCGGATTATCCATTGTGTTACTGTTTAGAAAACCGATTGTGTTCTTGGTTATTTATTATTTACTTCTTGTAGCCAAAAAATGATTATTAGTTTTATCAGTATTGAGTATTATGAGTGCCAAAATACTTCGATCATAGTAACGCATGCAGCAACAGGAGGTAAAGAAGTGACCGGGTCAGAGATCAGTAAAATAAGATGTTTTTTATTCTTTCTACGTCGATTTTGGGAGTATTTGATCAACTACACACTAAAAAATCTTCCTTGCAAATATGTCATATACTTCCCATGGTATAACAATTTGTAAATCAAGATCAAATCAGCACTATCACTTCCCTTCTACCACTATATACTTACATTCACATACCTGTGAGGTTCAGAGATACCTGAGTAAACCTAAGGATGAACTGTCTAAATCTAGCATCGTTTGATTGGTTTGTAGTGAAGCTATAATTCTTTTCTGCGTTCTTTCCACCCTTTTCCTTTTCCGTTTTCTTGTTAAATACTATTCCTGGAAAGAACGGTTGACAGAAGTTCCTAAAATACTTTTCCACATATGATAAAAAGCATACTAGATCATCCCCTCTTACTGATTATGGATGAGGCGATAAATTTTAAAGAACAAGGTTAGTACTGAAAGGAGGTATCACGTACGGTTATTGCTCACTATTCGAGAAGCAATTATTATTCAGGGTTATACAAAACGTTGAAAAAGATTTGGATTTAAATCCGCATATCGCCTATTTACTGATTACTCCTTTTTGAACGCTGCTAAGAATAACCTGGATTCTAAAATGACTTCCATACATTATCATATAATCAATAAAGTTTCTGTGACCTTCGAATGGGTGTTTCAAATATTAAGAATAAACCTTTGATTTTATTCAAATCCATTTTTGATAGTAAAACTTACAAGAACGTTTTACAAGAGTTTTAGGCGGTAAAATTACAGCGAGCATGTTAATGTCACCCCCTCCCCCGTGGTTAAGTCATATTTGAGCAATTTTGGCACGTTTTGAGTCGCGAGGCATGCAACTAATCTGGCAACACTGTCTACAAGGTGTTTGTTATTTTTACGAACAAGAAAGGGTAAAAAAACTAAATTTTTTCCTTGAAGATAAATTTTGATTGTCTTAAAACTGGAGTAAGTTAGAATGTCAAGAAAGACAAATTTTGCGTTGAGTGGTAGCAATGTAATGGTTCGTTTGTTGTGACACCTCTTCGTGGAGCTGCAGTCGCAAAAGTCATGTATAGTGATCAGGTCTTAGATTCGACCCCTTTATCCGAGGACTAGGACGTGGATTAACCCCTGACCTTATATTTAAGCTGGGAATCACTAAGTAGGCGATTATTCAAGGATAGATGTTGGTGCGTGGGATGCAGTTACATACACATAAGTATGAAGTATGAACTTCATAGTAGATCTTCAACTAGTACGGCTTTACATCTTTAAAGACAATGTTCAAATCCCTCACTGAACCCCAATCTGCAAAATGAAGATTTGATAATAGTGGCATATATACGACATATACTTGTTGGATCTCCTGTACTTTCTGAATTATAAACCACGGAAGAGGGCTTTTCTTCTATGTAATGGTTGAAAAATTAGGTCTACTCAAACTACTCACTCAATATTCCTTATTTAAGTCTGTCAATTCATTTATATGGTGCTGCACCTCTGAAATCTAAACGACACATTTATTTTAATTCTTTAGTTCCATATAATCTATACTCTCACCACGATTCATCAAAGCAACTTTTCATGTTGGACAGTATCTGAACATCAAAACAATGACTAGTTTTCAGGGCACGTGCAATCTACTTATTAACACTCCCTGCACACAAAAGAATCAAGGGACTCATTTATCGATAAGCCAACTTTCATCTATGCAAGTTAATAACTATTGTTGGTGTCAAAGAATTCTCTCAGTCGTAAGCAGTTGCCAAATTGGATCGAGGTTGCAGATAGCAACGAAGTCGTAAGGCAAATATTGCAACGTTTCCTTATGTAATTCGTTTAGTATTTTCTACGGGAAATTTTCTAAGCAGAGGGTATATTCATTCCTGTCCTGTTTTAATAAGATCGTGACAATAGGTAACCATCTTTAAAGTCATGTCTTTGTTTCGAGAATTTCTAATTTCCATAATGCATGTAAGGATGTCTTTGGTAAATTTTTGAAACTGTGGCTTAAACAGGTGATTGGGACAACGGAAAAGTTTAACAAAAACAATGCAAAGTAAAAGCGTTGTCACTAAATGATATTCGACTGAGAACACGAATGTTTCGCATTAGAAGTAGGAATTGATTCCTCAAATATTCTTGAGATGTAAATTACATATCAGCTCATTGCATGACCACTTAGTTCATGATCAGTCGTGCCATAGTATGTGACTTTGAAGTGGTAAAGTAACAGTCGAAATCATCGGAGGGGTAGTATACAATACTTGACGAAACAAGTAAGTCAAATATATCGATTCTGATGTTATGTTATTATGACATATATGCACATATATTGGAAACCTTTTTAGGTAGACACACAGAATTTTTGTATGGTCTTCTGTTTCGCACGAGGAAAGTCTTGCAAAGGATGCATGACTGTTGTAACTTTAATTTGATGGTTTTGCCATGTAGTAAGTAGTCGAATTTATAAGAGAATTACCCGTGAAGACTCGTTTCAAGAAACTAAAGCTTGTCAAGATAGTCTCTTTGCAAGTATTTTACAGTTTCACATGTTATCAATATCTGCAAATGTATCATTTCCATACTTCTGTCAAAAAACAAAGGCTCACAGGTGTTCTTTTGATATCATATATAATAAGATAGGACTTTTCCGAGTTTAACCTTTTCAAATGCGTATTTGACCACTAGAAGCTAGTTTTAACAGACAGTGAGTGATAGAGTAGAGTGAGTAAGAAGACTTTTATTATTACTAACGTGGTCACCTTGCAGTGGTTTGGAACCAAATTGTTCTAAATTTACTACATAGCTGCCTATTACCGAATATTCGTGAACAAAGTTTAAGGGAAAAGATTATAACGACCTTTGTTTTCTGCCAAGCAAAATCCCTAAAAACGTGGATACATAAGCATTAGTTACAAGAAAGCCAATACCTTTTGAAAGGATAACGAAGACGTAATAATACACACTGTATTGTAGCTCTCTAACTGCCATCTATCTAATCTATTTATCTATCTATATATCTATCTATCTATCTATTTATCAGTTTGTTAGTTTGCAATGAACTACACCTTGTTATTTTCTTCCCTGAACATAAGATACCTAAGTATGCTTTTAATTAAATTCTCGCTGAGTGAAATGTTTCCTTTCATAGATATGGAAGATTCGCAGCCTTCACTCACACTCTCTGCAACTAATAGACGTGTTCTTTTAAGGATTTCTAGTATGTTATAAGTTTATTTTTCCATAATTTTGTCATAATCTCTCGAAAATAATACTATGGGACATGTTTCTTCTATTGATAGAGCACTCAGTATTGGGGGTAAACCACGAGTTTCATGCAATCCTCCTGCACGACCCATAGATAGTGCTTTTTAATACTCGAAAGGGTGACATACCGATTTTGTTTTTTCATTTCCTGTGTAAGTTTTGAGTGCATAACCGACTGTGAAAGGATGGATGAATAAAACGGAAAGGACCCAAAACGATTAAGCTATGCCTGATACAGTTCCAGATAAAAAAGATGCAAAGACTGATGTTAAAACATAATAAATATAAAACAAGAATCAGTCTAGAACGGCACAGAAACACTTTAATATATTTATACTTATAAACTTATAATTCAGCTAGTCAAGCTAGCCTTCTTCAGAGTTGTTGAGGGTAGCATGTACTTTCAATGATGTTTATTTACTGCACGTTGTGACATGTTGCCTTAAACTACTGATTATGTACCTCTATTTGTTATTATTTAATAGCCCAGTTTGATTACAGAAAGCTTGCCTTATTAAGTAGGAATTTACTTGAATGATATAGCATTTTGTAACAATATAAACAGAGGAGAAACTTTGAGATATTTAAAATGCCTTTATGAGATTTAAACATGTTCTATAACTTGCTTCTATAAATGGTTTCCTTAAAATTCATCCCTTGTGGGTCTCTTTTTTTTGCTCGAGCATTATTTTAGGCGTCATTAATTATGAGGAAATGATTTATCACTTCTCTTTCAAGGATACATAATTTAGGAAATAGACTACATCTAAAGACTGAAAGTCTCCTGAGGATAATAATCAGTCGTTTGTGCATTTCTGAGCATGGGGAAGTCCATCTCCAGGACTGATATATCGAACGGCACTCCACAGGTTATTAACATGGAAAAACCTAGACATAAAGCCCGATTTATGTGGCTATTGGGTTCGAACATATGTCCTCAGAATTCACTGAGTTTTGATAATTCTCCTGAAATATGGAGCCATAAAAAATGCAGCACTTGCTCGCTTTTGTTAACCCATGTCTTTGTGCTATAATAGAAAAGGATGAGAAAGTGGAATTCACCTAATTTTCTTTCAAGGGCTTAAGAAACTTGTAAGATTAGTAGATTCTATTTGCAATTAAATTATTAGTACGTTATCAGATTTAATAATGGCGTTAACGATTTCTTCATACATCATTTTCGTTATTTGCAATATGAAACGGTGTAAACCCTGGGCAGACATACCCATGCTCCTCTTGATAACAGCTACGAAATTCCATGGATAGGAAAAATTCCTGCAAAAGGAATAAGAAATCACTTTTATCACTAATGATGTTGCACAGATGCATTAAAAAATCCTATCTGACAACAAGGGTCAAATGGCAGGACAGATTAAAGTAAAATGTATATCTTTTTTTTTACTCTTTCCAAAAACACTTGAAAATTAGAAAATTGAACTATATAAATTATACAAAAATCATCACTGTTTACGGAACACCTATGTTAATTAAGAAGCGGTATTAGATTGGGCACTTGAAGATTTGCCGTTAATAAAGTTAACTTTTGTAATTTCCTGAACTTAAACTATTTATTGTGCTTTGATACGAGTCCAGGTATTTTATGTCAAGCGATGGGTTTCACAGATCCTGATGGCGTTTCTAATCCAAAAGCTTGCTTGCCAGCCTTACGCTCTTTGTTATCATATTTTTAAGCATGTCCAACCGTGAATAGATAGGTTCTGGATAGTTAATGGTGAGCTTCTTGTGATCCTTCCTCTTTGCTCACATCCTTAAATCTAATTCAAATAGTTTGTTGGTGGTACAAAACAGTAAAACTGCACGAAATAGCGAAAACACTGTAGTATAAGGAACTCCTATAAGGAAACAACCACCTCGGATTTCTAAAGCAAAAAGCACTAGTAAGCAATGTGACTCTGCCATAGGGCAGCACTTGC
>JAAAKL020015897.1:0-11276 GCA_010016065.2 Carybdea cf. marsupialis auct. non (Linnaeus, 1758)
GCAGTTTGTGTCTCAATTACTTTAACCTCGGACTTCTCAAGTGAATCCTGAAAGACACCAAATAAAAAATCTGATTGTTGAAAATGTTACGATATTTTGGCTGTACAGTACCATATAACGCATGCCATTGGTAAGAAAACAAATGCCAGAGAATCTCCCAACAACATTCACTTATTTGACTTTCTAGAATGTGCGGCTACTCAATCAGGGTTGGTCAAGGCTGAGGTCGAGTGCAAATGATTAAATACTGGAGCACATGACTAACAAGAAACAGCTACGCTACTTTCCGAGAGGCCGGTTAAAAGTGCACCATGTCGACACGTGCGATAGTTGGGGTACAACATACAGACCATATGCGGTGTTTCACAGCGCCTTACGTCCACTGTTCCCGCATGATACAACTATCTCCTTCCGTATATGTGATCCTGGTGTAAGGAAAGGAGGTAGATTTGGGATATGGGAAATCCACCCACTCCATGAATATGTTAGTAGGTTATACTAAACCAAATGGAGGGTCTCGCCACTAATAACCCAAGCGCTATTATGAACTCAAAACACAAGAGCAACTGAAGGTACCGAAAGGAAGCAAGAATCACCGGCGAAAGACATGAAAGATCTATGAGGTGCAATGTTACATGATCTAATTGCTATGATCTAATTGCTATGATCTAATTGTAGTTCTGACGAAATGAAGCTGAAAGTGACAACTCATGGAAAGGGTAAAACCACTGAACGTAAAACCATAGTCAATAATTAGTGTTTAAAACAGAACAAGTGCGAGTTCAAAAATTTTCACCATTAGCATTAAAATAACTGATTTGCAACAGTCCGAGATTATCATGCCTGCTTTTCATTCTGCCTGGGTTTTGGAGCCATTCTTGAGAAAAACGGGAACAAAACAATGAAATGCATTATCTCTTTATTTCTTGTTATATCTACATTGCAGCGTGGATTTGACTGTTACTCCTTCAGTTTTCAAATCCATCTTCTAATATTTATCTAAATCTACCCTTCGGTGCATGTGCTACGGTGCGATACAGTTTTTGAACCTTGATGCGATAAAAATGTCAAATTGATATGATTTATAACAATCAAACTATTCCATAAGATATCATTCAAAATTCAGTTTGGTTATATGGCCATAGTATAATCGGTTTTCCTATTTCCTTTGGCTACAGAATGCACATGTCACCATTCTACTATATCTACCATTGAAAATCCTCAGGATACATCACATTTCTTGGGAAAGGTTTATCTGATAAAATGTTCCTGGTTTGTAACTGAATTTCAGTATACATTTCTAAAACTAACGTTGTTAAAACCCTTAATATGGTATATAGATTCAGGTTATGTATGGATAAAAAAAAGGTTTGCGTTTTTTCTAATGAATGTAGTAGATTGGTTGCAGTTTTAACTGGTTTTAGACTTGCAGGCCCTAAATAATAACCCTTCGTTACACAAGGCGCTCTTTAAAAACAGTGCATACATCCGATAGGCAGAGTTACCTGTAATTCTACTTCGTACTGGGAATATCAATTCTGTTTTATAGGGCCCAATTTCCTAAATACTGTTGTTGCAATACACTGCTCAACTCTTTTCTTTGTTGGAAGCTAATTGAAGTCTTTGAAATCTACACGAGCTCTAGTAATTAAATTCAAACAGAACTGAGTGTATTTATCTTGGGCGCTTTAGGTCCTCATTTTAATCTCATACTAAACATGCAATATTACTCGCAATATACTTGTATGACGGCATTGCAAAGTAACCTGCCGAAAGAATGACGTAGCTAAGTTTGTCGTTGCTAGAGAAATGTAAGTTTTCTATAAATTTTCCAATTGTTCTTACAGGCACTGACTCATCAGAGAGGTTTTCATCAAGGGTGACACCAAGGTGTGAGACATTACAGCACTGCGTTATTGCGTTACCCCTACCCATATTTGTTGACCAGAAGTTGGTGCATATTACAACCCTTTTACTTTCGTAAACAATACGTATACATTTTCTATTCTCCAAGTAGTCACATAAAGAATTGGAATTGCAGGTTAGACATCTTTCGATAGTTTCCAGGTTTCGATAGTTTCGATAGTTTCCAGTACATACGGAAGGAGTCACTAGCGTACAGGAATAAAAGAAGGTCATGAACATACAACATAGGGGCTAGTATAGATCCTTGAGGAATACCAAAGAATTGTTTTACACAGGGGGAGTGGTTTTTCAGCATTGCCAACAAGGTACAGCAGTTCTGTCAAAGCTCATTCATACAATTTCAATTTGAAAGAGGTCACGATAATTAGTAGAGTCAAATGGCTTTTGCAAGTCAATGAGTTTAGATTAGCACAATTTGAATATTACGATAAAATAGTGATCCGCGATATAGTTACGTTCTGTGCTAGTAAATGATATATGTAAAGCTATACTACTACAAAATGCAATTTGATGGTCATCACATTAGCTCCTAGCCTAACAAATAATGCAGTACCTACGTATGATCAGCATTAAAATTTTGCTTCTCTGTGGCAAGTCCTGCCAAAAGTTATCAATGACTCAATACTCTGTAATAATTATTCATAATCGTTGCATAAACAGATCGATTTACTACACTGTAACTCCTTGGATATCTCATGGTAACACTACATAACCATAAACAGAAATTCTTTTGTTACAGCAGAGGAATAAAGTACGAAAATCCCTCTCACCACCACCTCCCATCCTCCCATCCCCCAAAAAATCTCAAATCAAATTGCCAAAATTTGCTAACTAAACTTGTTACCTCTGTTCCATAACGTAATCAGGTATATTTCTTACAAAATTTGTCTTTATTTACGGAAAAAATTCTGTACAAACCAAATAATGTGGCTATTTCTGCCCGTGCTCTGCTGCCTGCCTGCCATTAGGTAAACAAAATAATGATGCATAGCCAATTCCAAACTTTATTTAAATACTTGGCGTCTACTTCTTTTAGGCTATATTAAACGTACCATTCAAATATTCTCGATATTTTTTTTTTGTGGCATACTCGATTTCGAGCGTAGCCTATTGCCCAGCCAGAGTGAGCAATGTCCTGGGGAGAGAGCACATTTACAGGGGTGGTCTCCCGTTGCCTTCCCCAACCGGTAGTCTTTATATCGGGCTAGGCGGGATTCGAACCCACAACCTCTGGCATGCAAGTCTGACTCCTTAACCACTAGACCACGGCGGCGTCGATATACCATACGACTATGTATAACGTACCTTTAAAATATTCTCAATATCTGAACGTACTTCCACCATCCTGCCTTTTTGAATTACTGAAGGTGGTAGTTTCTTCAAAAATTGATCGAGTGATTGCATATGAGCGCCTGCAATGGAAAAAGCGTTTTGATGTTGATATAATGCACGGGTCAGCTAAAACGTAGACGGCCTAACATGGTGCCTAATCAGAATGTTACTTTTCAAGCAACAAACATAAACGCAACATGCTAAAACAAATATTGCAATGGAACAAGAAAGAAAACAAGGCAATTTAAGTTATTATTCAGTTACCTATGAGGCATTTTACCCTATTTTATGAAAGAAGAGCGCAGCGACAAAAAAGGTGAATCACCACGATTAAAACGCCAGTAGAAATTCACGATACATACTTCTTAAAGAGCACATACATGAACATATCGTTGTGGACGAAAACAGAATTCAAATGTTATCTCGTAATTCCAGCTATTTAAATGTACTATTTACGTAAGGAAAATATAAAAAGGTTCGAGCTCATACATTTCCATACACAGTGCATCCTCTTTTATCCGAACAGAAAAAGCGGAAAGTATTTTCGAAATCCAAATAGTAATCCAACCGTCTATGAGATTTGGGCTAACCTACAATGAGGGTGGGGGGGAGGTACCGTACCGAATCTATTTCATTGACGAGTTATTGTGAATGAAGTAAAACGAGCGACTCTATTTTGCTACCTTTTGTTGAAACGGTTGCGCAAATTAAAGGATATATATGTGGTTGTTGACTTTTGTCATTATTTCTCTGAGTGATCAAAATTACTTGACCTAGAGGCATGTTCCTCGCATCAATTCAAGACATTTGATTGAAAATTGGCATTTTGTAGGGGCAAAACATGCTTACTTCATAAATAAAATATTGTCCCTATAAATACACAGTGGTCTTCTTCTCAGCTTCATCCCTATTCGGGGTCGCCGTTTTTGATGAGCCTCTTCCATGTTGATCTGTCCAGTGCGATGTTCTCCCGTAAATTCTTCTCCTCCAAATCTGCTCGTATACAATCCTTCCATCGTATACATTCCTCGTCTTTGGCCTCCCCCTCCCCCTTCTTCCACCAACCACCATCTTCAGTGCATCTCCCGCCACACACTCGTTTATCCGTATTTATGGCTAATGCAAACAGGTTTTCCGTAACTTAAATTCGGGTCGTTCGGATAAACGAGGATGTACTTTACCTTAAAAGGAACAGCATTATGTTTGTGAAATAAGGACGTTTCCCAGAAAGTTGATTTACTGATGTTTGGATGTTACTGATGTCTTTGCCTTCTAGAGGCTATCTTGGCTACTGCAAAGACTATGATCCACTCGATGGTGGTCCCTCGTTTGACTTACTATAAGATTTCACGAATCAACGGAAAGAATATACAGTATATACTATGCACCGTAGCGTAAAATACTTTATACCATTGTTCATCTTAAGTTCTTATTCTTACCATGTACAGAACGATGGTAACAGTTGTCCATAAAAAGTACTAAAGTAAAAAATTATTTTCCTTATATCTAAATTTACAATTTACCACTGCATGCAATCGTTCCCTTCAATTTATTTAAACACTGCAAGTGATTTCTCCGAAAATGACGTCATTCATGATGATTCCATTTAATCAAATTATCCTTTGATGCCTGTTACCAAAGACCAAAGGTCAAAGGTCAAGTGTTCTTACCTGGAATCTCTGACGTTTCAGCCAAAGGAGCAGGTTTTGATTCAATTCCTGACGTTTTTATATTATCTTCTCTTTCCTCTGATTTCTCTCCATTACCACCTTTCGCTACCCCTGCAAGGGTGTGCCCAGATCCAGGAAATAACCTCTCTTGCCTTTTGTCTTTAAAGTAGACCGCACGTTTATCAGTTACCTACAAAAGCAAAGGAAAATATAACATAACATATATCATAATAATATCATATAACGGAAGGAAAAGGAAAGCTACTGCCTTATCGCCGTATTTCTTCTTCTAAACTTTGCTACTTTGGGAAGGTTTGACGGCGCAAGTTGATATCTACGATAATGTGAACCTAAGGTTTATTGACAATGTCACATGACTTTTTATACAGAATAAAAGCATGTGCAGAATCATTCAAAAGGCAAATCTTCATTAAAGACGTTTATCGTTTATTGGAGGGCAACTCTTAAATGATGAATAATAGAAGACGGCGTTTGATGACAGAAAGACGTAAACTTATATAAAAATGTAACAGCAGAAGTGTCACCATAAAAATATTTCGTCATTCACCTCTTCTCTACACGTAAAAATAATAAATTAAGCGGCAAAGAAAAGAACAAATGTCATGGAATGTTTCATTCACGAAAATCGCGTTGTAATGGCCCTTCCTACTAGACGCTATGGTTAAAGTAACAAAATAAATTACTGAGCTGATGGCTATAGCAACCGCTTAATTAACGTTTGGTATACAACTGTCTACTTACATACAAGATAAACATACAACGTTATTTACAAATAAAAAGAAAAAACATAAACTCCTCAATGAATAAATTCGCCAAAATGCAATAAAATACAACGCCGTGGTATACAAATAAAACAATTTCAAATCGTCAACTTTCTTCTTAAGACAAAGCGCAATTAGTGATAAAGTACGTTATGTTTTCACAAAATAAACTATTTCCAATACCTAAAGGGAATCATTCTAAGCACAACATTGCGAAAGGCTCTTTCTGTCATTGCGTTGCCACTAATGAAACACGCGAAAAGTCAGGCAGGTTTGATGAATGGTTCTTAAGTACTTTCCTAAAAGAACACTTTCACGCGAGGTCAATTGCCAGACTGACAGAAGGCCCCGGGATAGATTCTCGAGGGGCATTTCTACGAGCAGGCATGCTACCGGCAGGATATGTCCCCGACTAGACATGTTCCTGGACAGGCAGTTTCTAGAAATTGGTAAGTAATACAGATTTTTAACAATACAAAATGGCACCAAATTCATAATGGAAAGCATATTACGCTGCTATTTTGATCATCAGCTACTAAAGTTTGGATTTTTTTAAGCGTCACCTGTTAGTACTTGTGCCATTGGACGGTGATTAATAACAGAAAGGGTAATTAACTGCGTCTACTAAATCCTATATGTTAGCGTGGCAATGAAGGAAAGATCTTGAAAACCGGTTTTCTCATCGAGGCTGGTGATCTAAACTACATGTTCAAGTTTCGCATTGTATGAGGGAATAGTAGTGGCAGTCGGCTAACTTGGTGCAACTCTTCAATATAGTTGGTTTCTAAATCTTAAAGACTTCTTTTTAAATGAAACCCGCGAAAAGGGAGTCAAGTTCCCTTCATGGTTGCACTGCTCGTTTAATGTACATATGGCATCAACAACCGAAACAAAAACATTATATACTCTGTTCAAAATAAATCATAATCGACGAAAAGCTGTGAAAGCCGTAGTTCTTGTTTTTACTTAAGTAAAACTGGTATCCCTTTTGGGGCATAAGGGTTGCTCGAATTCTTATAGCATTTGCATTCCGTTCCATCAACTGTATGTGTAAATGATTTTGTTATGGTAATAGCATTACTTCGGTAGCTTTGAAAACGCAATACATCGATATTGATAAGCACTTGGTCATTAATATTCACGGCAGCGGGCGAAAACATCACAGTCGAAATTGCAACAATGCTATCAGTTGCTACATTATCATTGTACATACTTACAATTGTCTTCTATCAATTGAAAGGCGCAAGAGGTTTACCCGAGTAGTATCATTTCAGAAGTCTGTTTCGTTTAATTGGCTCACGGAAAAAGTATTAAGGATGAAATAACTGTACTGCATCAGAAAAGTTTTCAACTCGAGTAAACTTCAAAACAACATTCCTTAAAGTCAGGGCTGACACAGAAAAAGAGCACATGGTTAAACCGATCAGTAAAGCAAATGTAAATAGGGAAAACATCATTTACAGTAGAAAGAGCACCTAAGGAGAGTTAGGATTAACAGTTAAGATTTGTTTTCGTATATTTGCGAATACTTGCTACCGAGAATTGTTAAGATTTTGTGCCAGTGCGGTGACGACACCGCAACACTTACAAGCTGCATTCGCGTATACCTTTTTCTGACTAAGGTCAAAAGAGATTTCGCAGTTTTCAGTCAAAACATTCCCTTTGCCTTATGACGTATTGTTAAGTAGCATGTTAAGAATGCGTTCTTAACCGTAACTACAATTTTGCCAACAAGTTTGCATTTTTATAGCAGACTCTTTCGTTTTGTTCTTCTTAGCTTCCCGACTTTTTAAAAACACACGTTGGTGCAAAAGCGATGAACAAAAATACATGCCATGTTTGAAGAGATACTTAAGAAAATTAAACATATTTACGAGGCAGATTCAAATCCGAAACCCAAGCTATCTCTGCGTGTTTCTCTACCAACTGAGCAATGTTGACCGGACACTAACATACTTTCCTGTTTTTTTAGTCGCCAAAGTCGCTCCCAAAAATCGGCAAGTAAGTTTCGACATCCAGCCCTACGCAATTTAGAATAGAACCCTTTGCGTCGTGTGGCTTGACCATTGTATTACTCCTAGGCTGGTTGCTGATGTGATATCTAATCTTGACTCTGACTACCGCTTCGGGATCAGATGTGGTTCCTGTTGCCTTCTAAAGAAATGTGCTCCCGAAATCTCGTCGATTTTGTACAAACTTTTTAATCTGTGTCTGAATGATTCCTGCTTCCCCTGCATGTTGGAAGACTGCATATGAGTAATAGGGAAAGATCCCTTCCTGAAGACTATCGCCACATCATCCTTCTGCCTCTTGTCAGCGAGGTATTTCAGAGGTTGATTAACATGGAACTGGTGGCTTATCTTGAGAGGATAGTACAGTATGGTTTTCGTTCCTCGAGATCTACTGCTGATCTTCTCACCGTGGTAACTGAGCGAATCTATAGGGGTTTGGAAAGATCTGGTTGCTCCAGAGCTGTTTCTCTAGACACTTCTAAGGCATTTCTAAGGATAAGGTTTGGCATGCTGGTCTTTTACATAAACTCAGAGATGATGGTATTGGTAGTGATATTTTCGGGATCATTTCATTTTTTTCTGAGTGCTCAAAATATTGAGATAGTTTTGGATGGTGAGTCGTCTAATTTGTTTTCAGTAAATGCTGGAGTCCCTCAAGGTTCTATTTTGGGCCCCACACTTCTTCTCATTTTAATTAACGATCTATCAGATTTTGTGCTGTGTCAGCTTGCAATGTATACTGATAATACTACTTTATATTCTAGTTGTAGTAGAACATCACAAGTACCATCCCAAGAAAGAATGGCTGCAGAATCTGACTCAAACAATGTTGTAGGGTCGGGTAAACGGTGACAAGTAACTTTTAATGCTAGAAAGACTCAGCTGGCATCTATTGACAGATCTCAGGAACCTTTAAAGGTGCCTCTTAGCATGGATGGCCTTGTTCTTGAGGAGCTATCATCGTTGAAGCTCCTGGGCATTTCATTTTCTTCAAGGCTAGAATAGGGGCCTTACCTGACTAACCTAGCTAAGTCTGTCTCAAGGAAGGCTGGGGCTCTTTTGCGACCTATGATCTTTTTGTCAACTTACATTGTGTTACATCTTTGCAAGAAAATGATCAGGCCTTGAATGGAGTATTGTTGTCATCTTTGGGCTGGTGCACCAAAGTACTATCTCAACATATTTGACCGGCTCCAAAAACGAACTTGTCGTGCCTGAAATGGCCTGCAGACTTCAAGCTCTGCCTCGCCGTAGAGATGTTACATCTTTCAGTGTTCTTGTGAGCTTGCTGAGTTTGTATGCATGCACTCGGTATGCTGAATCTCTGCATGACTTTTCTGTTTCTATTCCTAAAACAAACAAATTTCTATGACAACAGTTTCTTCCCTAGGACTGCCAAGACCTATATATTATTATGATATCTCTGTCTTCAGACTGCTTTCCTCTTACTTATGATCTTGACACTTTTAAACTTAATGTCAATTGCGATCTTCTTGAAAATATTTAACTTTTTTTTTCGTCTTTAATTACATCTATTTTTCTTTTTACTATTTCTTTCTACTTCCTTCAAAGTAACTCAATACCTTGAAGTGGCAACCCTGCCTTGTTTTGAATGAAGGACTTGCGAAAGGAAAAGACAAAATAGAAGGGCCCCTATATGGCCCATCAATCTTTCAACACTCAATTAAAAGTTGCAAAGTGTTTTCGAGAAGGAAGGATTTGAAATGATTGAAGATCTAATAGAGAAAAGTGCAAACATGTTAACACCAGAATCTCACAAACGGGACTCACAAAGAGTTTTCATTTTTCAATAGTATCTTAATGGCAAAGAGAGGCTGGATTCCAAGTTGGATTGAATTGGATGTCGATGTCCACTGGTCTCTGATTGGGATGTAATGTGAAGACTAGACTACGGATAAAAGCCCTCAGCAAAGTGCGCTCTCACAATTTGAGTCTACAAAAGGGAGGCCGGCTCCCTTGCACAGGGAAAACTCTTTCACAGATTCAAACAACATTCCGCGAAAAGCCAATGCTTACTGATATGCGGTTGAATAATAAGTCATAACTCCTAAACAATGTTTATTTCACTCAAGAAATGCTACGAAGTATTGCACGACTTTTCCTTGTTGGTTGACATCTTGATTTTATCAATGAACCTTGTGCTAGGCCTAAAACATCGTATACCCGGTCATGTACGAAGTGTATTCTTTGAACATTTTCCCCATTGAATCTGTAAGTCAAACCAACTAATGATGATAATAGTTAATCATTATTAATACTCTTAGGCCACAAGGAGTATGGCCCTAAATGACGATGGCTTATAAGGTGTCAGTCTAGTATTTATGACCACTAAAGAGTGATCGTTGGGTGCTAAAGGCACCTGAACCGTATTACTATAAACCATGAAAGAAGTAACTGGTACGTACATGTAACGGCACACCATCAGGGTATCGTTCTTGCAGCTCCCCAGGAAAGTATCCATCCAAGAGATCTTGAATGCATTGCTAAAAATATGGTGGAAAAGCGCACTTAGCTAACAATTTCAGCATATTTAACAGCATGAGGTTTTTTCCACTTCTCAACAGAATCTTCAGTACGAAGTAGTTCAACCAACATGTAAACGTAAATACGCAACACCAGCACATTCAGAACAATTACTACCACCACCAACGATGGATATGATGTGGAGAAGTGTGACAAAAAAGAGACCATAATCAAATAAAACGAATGTAAAGTTTGCCCTAAAAATTCGTGCAACGCAGAGGAGAATAAACCGCATGTTCCTTTCACAACGCCAAAAAATATGAGCCAGAGAACATGGCTAGTCAAATTTGTCCGGAATAAGATATACATTAAGACTGCGCGAAATAGTTTCGTACAGTTTTACTGTTTTGTACCACCAACAAACTATTTAAAACATACATTATAGATGATAATCTCTATTGATTCGACTCATTTACTTTTTCAACTATTTTATCCTTCCTTGCAATCTAGGCCCCTTCTTTCTTCCATTTAACAAACCAGTGAATATAAAAAGGTGCCAATGGTTCTAACTGCGTCCATTTAACACACCTTCATCGGAAAACTTGACATTGCAATACGTATTTAAATAAATAAAATACAAAATGGGGAAAACTAGCTTCCATCTACATTAAAACCACAGATTGCCTAACGGCACCCCTAGCTATAAAATCAGCATAAATCAACTCTTTATTCCACAACAGAACTGATTAGAAGTGCTGATATGCACACTACCTTGGCCGGAAAAAAATGGCAGCGACGCATTACATATAGAAAGCCAGCAGCATTACCAAAATACAAAATGTCAGATTGGCACTATGAATTAATAACAGTTTCCACAGCTTCCAAAAATAAATATATCCGAGGAGAAATTGCATCATATTTTTCAAACTAACGAAACGAGGTACTAGCCAAGGCATTAACTCGAGCTCAACAGAAGCACATAACCCTTGCTTCAAGAGTTGGTTGGCACTACAGAATTTGTAGATAACCTTAAATAGCGGAATCATATGTGTTCCAGAGACACGCGTTTC
>JAAAKL020015898.1:0-11276 GCA_010016065.2 Carybdea cf. marsupialis auct. non (Linnaeus, 1758)
TGGAATGTTTTATTGAATAGTTTCTTTCTAGAAAACGGTTTTAGACAATCTGATGTTGACAATTGTTTATATACATTACATTCTGATGATGATTATGCCGTCATATTAATTTGGGTCGATGATATGATTATCGCTACCAGTAGTGAATCTTTCATGTTTCGTATTAAGGACTTGTTAAAGAGTAGGTTTAAGATGAAAGATTTAGGTCAGTTGTCTTGCTTTTTAGGTATTCGTTTTACTATGACAAATGACGAAATTAGAATTGATCAGACGGAATACTTGACTAAGCTTCTAGAGAAAGTGGGAGTTAGTAATTGTAGACCGAGATCTACACCTTGTGAGGTTGATATGAGTTTTGTTGAAGGTAATAGGAGTTTTAAGCCACCTCACGAATATCGAAGTATTGTTGGTAGTTTAATTTATGCCATGACGTGCACCAGAGCCGATCTATCTTGGGTAGTAACACGTCTATTGCAGAGTTTATTGAATCCAACTCATAGTGATTGGATTACTCTTGAGCATGTTTTGAGGTACATTAAAGGTACGTTAACGGAGTCGTTATGCTTTACATGTCGAGAAGATGGCAGTCTTAGTTTGATTGGTTACTGCGACGCCAACTGTGGTCCTGAAGGAGATCGTAAGAGTACAACTGGTTATTGTTTCAGTTTGTTTCAGGATGGTCCCCCAATTTCTTGGCGTAGTAAGAAGCAGCCCACTGTTGCTTTATCGTCTTGCGAGGCTGAGTATATGGCTCTAGCCGCAGCTACTCAAGAAGCATTATTTCTAAGTAGATTAATGGTTGACTTATATGGTAAATATGACTGGAAGACACCTGTTATTTTTGAAGATAATCAGGGTGCTATTTCTTTAGTGCAGAACCCTGTTAGTCACCAGCGTTCTAAGCATACGTGATGAATTAATTCAGGAATGGTAGAGTTAGTATTTCATATTTACTATCAGATGACATGGTTGCAGATATTTTTACAAAACCTGCAGTTAAGCATAAACTTGTTTAGTTCAAACCTTTTATCTTTGGTTGTTAGGATTTCCGTTGTATTTCCTTTCCATTTTCTTGGAGTTAATTTACTGTGACATTTTTAGAACACCTGGAATCATGTGGGGCGGGATGGGGGTGGTTGTCGATGGTGATTCCCTGACACGTGATATTTGTTATGCAACCCAAAGGAATTAAGTAGTTTTATAGCACAAACCAATTCAAGCCTTTGTTTCTAAAAATAGATATTACAACACTCTAGATCTGAAACATGGGGCAAGAATCGGCTTCAAAACAAAGCAATCCTGTACTGTGTCTGTCGTTTTATGTTCTTGTGTGTTGAATATTCTTTAAGATTCGAAGTTTCATAACCATGGCCCACAAACAGTGCTGCTTAGGCAAGTGTGTCAGTGATTCAAGACACTTTAATCCGGATGAAATGAAAGAATGGGGTCTTTTCATCGCTTTTTCCAAGACAGACAGAAATCAACAGAAATGTCAGCGCTGGGTTAGACGCTGTTGTCTTGAGGGCTTTAGGGAGCTGAATGTCAACCAACACGCCATTTTTGCAGTCTGCGAGTCGCCAGAGGAAAAGAACCGACTCAGAAATATCCTAACCCTACCTAGCAAATTTTATGGTTGCTCAGATAAGTCTGTTAGCAGTTACTTTATTTTTGTTACAGAGCTTTCTTCAGTGGAATCTTATTGAAACTCGCCCCTGCCGACCTGCTGTTGTGTGTGTTTGTGTGATTTCCTGCCAAGATAGTTACCAGTATCTGTGTACATTACATTTACTGCGCAGAGAATCCTTGTCTCTGTTATTTGCTTATCAATGCACTACTTGTTTCACTCTTGCCCTTTACTGCACTGGTATTATGTATCAGAGGAGGATTTGCTCTGCTTCCGAATGCTATCAATTTATATCTAGCTCAGTAACCAAGAGATACTTGTTACTACTACCAAGAGATTATTGTTGGGTGGCTGCAACGCTCTCCAAGGCCTTATTTTTCTCCTGTCTTTTCAATTTCGGCTGAAAGATTCCGCAAAAGAAGGCGATCGCCTACAGGGCAGTCTCAACCTCCTAACCAAGAGTAAGAAGCTGAAGATAGCTGCTAGCTCGTCGATCTGAGTCTCTGTGAGTGTGGAAACTCCTTCTGTCAGTTCGACAGCAGAAGGCAACGCAGGTATCATACACGTGGAGGTATAAAGTTCAAAAGGTACACAGACTACATCTACCAGCAAACGACAGGGTTAGCACAACAGCTTCAACCTTGCCCGGTCAAATCGTCTTTGGTGTTGCGTCATCGCTAATGTGACGTCACACCACAATATATGGGTTTGTGCTATTGAAAAGGAACGTTGTAACGCGATAATTGTTAGAGTTGAAGTTGATGTTGGAGTAGTTGTTGTGATCGCTAATATTATATCCGAGTACTTGCAAGTGTGATACTCTGCCTCTTACATTTGGTTCAGTAATCTTCATCATAAGTTCAGTACCCAGTTCAACATGCGGCCAGTGGTAACCTATCCAACCTCTTCTCCCACTTTTTAGAAGCTCCATATCCTCCCTCTCAAAGTAATTCGTATCCCCGCAGCATCTGTTTTTAAGAGCCACTACGACCTCTTTACAGCCAACACCCGTACATACGTCATACCGGTAAAGTACGAATAGTAAAAATGGATACTCTACTAGTATTGTCAGTTGTACCACCAGAGCACTTCCAATGATGAAAGCATCTAGGAATCGACATTCAACTGGCGTTGTCCACTTTATCTTAGTACGACGTTATAGATATTGTAACTGCATTTGCAGTCATATTGTCTCCGTTCTGGGATGTAAAGCACTTCTTTTTACATCATAAAATATGCCCAGGCTATGTCCCTTTGGGCAGGCCCTAAATGTAGAGATGAGTACACATGATGAAAGAACTGTTTATACATTAAATCCGTTAGCACGTTTAAGTATTGAACACATTTACGATTGAATATTTGCATCTTCTACTATTGGGAAGCCTCCTACTCAAATTTATTAGAGATGAATTACTCCGTTTGGCCTCCGGGAAGCAGCTGTCGTGTGTGATTTGTTTTCTTAAATGCATGGTTCCCACTGCAGCTTAAGGCTTGTGGTTGTCCATGTCGTTGTCATTGCCTTGGCTGAGCATCTGACTTTGATTGACACATCTCGGACGAGGCAACTCAACTATAAATAATCAAATGGTTTTAGGAGCCATTACACGCGAGAATTGCTGTGATGTGGACGAACGGAGTATTGCCTTGATTCGATTGTTATCACTTCAGAGGCAAAGGACTGTCCTAAGACACAAACGTCTACTGTGATTCTCGTGAGGTTTCACTACTACTTCATTTCATATGTTCGTTCAAACGATCCCCACATGTGCAATCTTCCAAAGAAAAATGCCGAGAACAAAGGAATACGACAAGGTTGTCTTGCAAGAGTGAAAACTTTTTTATTCTACTCAACAAGCCTTACACCGCAAGCAGTCAATCAAAACTAGACAAGTCAACCGGTTCCCACAGCAAGACAACGACAACGACGAGGACAAGCCTTAGGCCGCAGTGGGAACCAGGCATTAAACACATATTGTGACCTGTTGAGTCTCGAGTCTTGAAAATAGCGACTTTTAACAGATGATGGTGAAGTTACAATTGCGCAGAAACGTTGATGTCCAAGGAGAAGAGTATCTGGCTGCTACCGAAGGTCGTAGAGTCGACACATGGTCAAGGTGTTTGAACCACTCTGGAAAGATAAGTGAGAAAAGTTGCAGCGTCATGCTAGTAGTGAAGTCACGGACCCCATAGCAAGCTTAGTGTTTCGATATCCGCAAAGGATAGCCTGATATCAACAGGTAAACAAGATAATTGCTGGAATGTGTTTTACAAACTTTGTATGATTCATCCTGTTCTGTGCACTTACGTAATATACCTTCGGGCAGGATTAGTGAAGTTATGTCCGTGTTTTTATTGTACACTTGTGAACAAATAGACGATTAGAAAAATTGTTCAGCTTTTCCCCCATTGTACAGGCAATGCTATTATTAAGGTCTAAGATAATCGAGAGTTTGCAATTGTCTGTATTTTATTACGTTCGTGACTAACGACAGAGAATTCAGAGTAAAAAAGTTCAAAAATAGTTCAAAGATGATAAGTACCTTGTGTGTTACTAAATTCTATTACACGTCTCTAACACTCGTTAGTTGACGTTTTATTCTTCTAAACACACTTAAGTAAATTGAAGTCTTCATTTTAATTATATTTGCATTAATTTTCTTTCGAGAACCACTATTGCCACCATCAACATCATCTATCAATACTATTGTCATTATGACCTCCATGATGATGCCCCTGATCATCATCATTATTAATCTGATCATTATCATCACTATCATCATCAGCAGCATCTTAATCGTCATAATCGTCATAATCAAGGCCGATGTCCCTAGCCTGCATCTGTTCTCTGATATTTACTATCTGTCTTTTCAAAACTCCAAGGAACGATCAATCCTTCTTCGTTCAACCCATCCCATTATGTTACTTTCTCATATTCGCATCTGTTGTCCTTGACTTCGTCTGTTATTTGTTATAACAATTCTGACTGGCCACCCACATCCCGTCAGTTGTCGACAGGATCAATTTTTCAATTCGTCAGAATTCGATAAGAATATGTTAAGAGATGGGTGGGATATTATGTTGACGTGCTTAATTTTCCTGTTCTTCGATGGTTCTGAGCAAAAGTTATTGAAAAATAAAAGGAACACTTGCAATACGTATTTCATTATTCCAGAGCAATATGATGTTGTGTCTTTTTGTTCAATATCTTTATGCGAAAATAGGTAGGTGGTGTTCATACGTCACGGCAACCACTGGTACTTTCCATACGCATAAACAGCTCTTAGCGACGAATTCTAATATTCTTCGTTTAGAATGTTTAAAGGGTGAGATCTATTATTGGTATTATAGAATGTAAACAGAGCTTTTACCTCCGAATCCTATCCAACAAGACCCATCGACAATTTTTACAGTCAGAACAAGTATGAAGAGAATTCAACGTTTTGGCAGAGGCAAAATAGGTTTTACCAGAACAGTTTATCAACAGTAAGCTCATCCTCCCCTTGTCGGACTACGTTCAAGCTTCCGTTATTTTTGAAAATACTTTACCTTTGAAATAAATAATGTGGAGCACAAAAAAGATTTTGGTTCAAACAAGCAATAAAGTGCTCAAAACTGTTAACTCTTGATCTTACCTGCTATAATTTCTTTCCAAGATGGTTGGAATTGCCTGCATCACCATCTTTTGATATTATCATGCTCAGTAAAACTGAAATAGGCCTTAACGCGGAAGATGTATCTACTAAATATACGTAGTGTTAGTACGTTATTAGAGACAAGTTCAAGAAGTCTACTGAACTAGATTTTAAATTGATTTAAAATTTAATTAAAGACAAATTTATTCAATTCGAGCAAAGTAGCAGAGCGGTTGTTAAAGAAGTCCCAATCACCAGCGAGTCAGGAGTATCAGCCTTACCTTATTAGGATTCGTAATTAAAGCACAGGCAGAACAGGACTCATAGGGGCACTTAGCTTGTTAGCAAGAGTCTTTGAGTCATTTCTTCCAAAATTCGTACATTTCAAAAACCGCATCGAGTCCTTATTAGGATTCGTATCCAGCTTCACACAGGCAAGAAACGTCGGACGTACGACTTTGAGGTTAGTTGATAGAATCAAGCAGTATATTCCGTCCTGTATTAGCCAAGCATCAGTTCCTACAAGGAAACAACCACCTTGGGTTTTTAAAACCATAAATAATGTGACTCTGCCATAGGGCAGCACTTGCTTGAAAACCCAAACTGTGCAAAGATGTATACGGATGAGCTCTTCTCTATAACAGGTTAAGCTAGGTCTGCTTTTTACTTAGCCGTTATCGAATCCGTCCACATCAAAGCAAAATAACCCCGATGCTTTGCAGACAAAAAGAATTTGCCTTTTCATTGCTTAACCAGTCAGTACCACAGACACTGATTGTTCAAAACAACACCTTTCTAGCATTCAGACTTATGATTGGCTACTTTCAAAACACAGTCAGACGAGAAAAGCTCTTCAGTACTAAATTGCATTCACTGTTTCGTGCAGTTTTATTGTTATGTACCACCAACAAACTTCTTACTTTTTACGTACTGATACCTTAATAACACTCCCACCTCTAAACATCTCTCTCTATGGAAGAAGTCGGATAGCATGTTTAGATCATCTCACTCGTCAATCTCTTCAACTCGCAGCATCTGGTTGTCTCTTTCACATTTCAACAAGGTTTCTATAACTGGAGAAACGATTTAATCATCAAAGTCATATTTGATTTTTTTTCTCCCTTGGGACCTGCCCTCGGCATATTTGCAGACGTCACCGGCTATAAATCTCTTTGCATTCTAACAGGACCTAATCTTCGCCATATTTGCAGACGTCACAGACTATAAATCTCCTTGCATTCTAACAGGACCTAATCTTCGCCATATTTGCAGACGTCACAGGCTATAAATATCCTTGCATTCTAACAGGACCTAATCTTCGCCATATTTGTAGAACGTCACAGGCTATAAATCTCCTACCCGATACCCGATCTTCGACCAACGATCTTCTGTTATTAGGATATTATCATATTAGGTCTTTAGCTCTAAATATCTCCTGGTAGATATTGATCACCTTTGCCAGCTCCCTCAAGCATTCTGACTTTTCCTCATGCCTATTCGGGCATATTTGTTAGAATCAGGTACGGATAACTTCCTTAAACAATCACCCGCAAATAACGCAAATCTCTAAGAACAAAACCGGTTATTAAATACATGTTATCGGAACTCAAAACACATAAATTGCCTGGAAGAAAGATCTTTGCACCCGGTTTTATGTGTTTACAAACTTACAAACTTAAAAACAAGTTTTAAAATGTTTTATAGTCAAACGCGACTCAACAAAGGATTGTTGAACAGTGTTTAGATGCTTGTCAACCTCCAGCTTTGGTCTAACGTCATTACTTCAAGTGCCACGAATAGACTTACTCTCCTTTACCTTATTATCAAAAATTAAAGATGAATGGTATTAACGCGGAATTTTAAAGTCGCGTTGATTTCGCTGATTGTGAATGTAGTACATTCGTTATTTTCAATCACCATGAAATTCTGTCTTCGTAAATTTTTGCACGCATTAATTTGTCATAAAAGTAAGTAATCGCAAGGAAAAAACTGGGTACAACAAGTCTAAACCTGAATTTTCAATGTTTTTTTGTAAAGAAAAAGCAAAAATATGTAAGAAGAAATGGAGAGATGTGTTTCTATCAACTACATACACGATACATCTTCCTCTTCTCCGAACTGTTTTTGTTTGGATGATTCTTCTTCCATGTGGCAACTTTGCTCAAAGCGTTTAACAATTTGAATGACCTCGGAATTTTTGAGATATTCTTCGTTTTTTGGAAGTAAAACTGACATAAATTCTGAATTGTCGTTTGAACCGCAGAAGCCATTTCAAATATAAGGCCGCTGCCAATTCAGTAACTTTTCTATAACTTTCCGTAAGAAAGGAACGTATTCGCAGATCTAGTAATACGCGATGCTTGCATGTAGAACTTTCTAGAACCAAGTCACATGCAGACTTGTCATATATAAATAGTTACATTTGTCGATAATCACAACCAGTCCAGTCAATTTTATCATATTATAAGCGTCCTGCTAGCCATAAATGCAAAGACTTGAAAAGCTTGCTAGTAACGAAAACTAGGTTAACAGAAAGAATTGGGGTGCGGTAATGTTGGAATATCCGAAGCAGAAGAAATAAATGACAAAGAAGTAAATGACTTGCAGGAAGAAGACAAATTGAAAGTAATCACCTGTGCCTATCAACGTGTCCCTTACCATGCGGTAAAGGATTTCACATATAGTTTCCAAATCTCAAGGAAAGTACTATCTAAGGATTGTTGACGAGCTATCTCTCTCAAATTATAAGCACTGCAGTACCATAAGACCATTACCATTGGCACCAAATGTGACAGAGCACTACAACTTCGCAGAGAATTTGATGTATAGCTCCAAACGTTTCTGGTGAATTTACGTAATGCATAAGGATACGATGAGCCGGCGTTTCTAAATCTACAGTCTGGAGAACGTATTCAAAAACCTCCGTATTTAGTGACCTGACGCGCCGTATACGGATGGACAGAAGGCCAGTACGGAGGAAAGAATCTCCGAATTCAAAAATCTCCGGATACGTGTGGACGGGGCCGTAGAATCTGTTGTTATACTATCGTCCATAGATCTAATGACGTTAGCTGCACATACGCAAAATTTTCCATTCAATCGGAAGTATAGCAGTTACCAACTACGCCCTGATGGCTTACCTCTGTTTTAGGTTCATTGTATGATATACTAGAAAAGGAGTGTTAAGAAAAAAACGATTACGGGAATGAGACTTCTACTAAGATAACATAAATTTGAGACGTCTGCAAAATGTGTTTGTCTTTCTACACGAAAAGAATAAGGGAAGGGACCTGAGTAGCAGTACTTTTTTACCACTTTATGAAAGTATGCCACCGTAATGTACATAATTGTCGAGTTCAAAAAAGTTTGGTTGTCATAAGTGCTCATAGCTTAGCCTCTTCAATGAAAAGCGAAGTTATTCGAATCAAAACTTCATGTCAAAGATGTTAAAAATTGTCTACTAGAGCCTGGGTTACTACGCACGGGTTCGTTGGTAATGCAATAGGAGTGGCAATCATAATACGAGCGAATACGTATCTAAAACATGTGCCAAGAACTTCGTGCCATTGTTGAGAAGTGGGATAAAAGCTGTTGGTTCTGGGTAAGCTGAAATCGTAGCCAGAGGGGATATGGACACAAGAGGTGGATGTAAGAATTGCATGTAGATACAAGCTCTGCTATCTCATGGAATAAAAGGACGCTGTTAGGATAGTGCTCTGAATATTGCTAAAGAGATGGAAGACTGTTGTTTGCGGATTTCATACCTCTGTTGTAACATATGCTCCTAGGCTGATATCAAGGATTTCTCGATGATTGTAGTGTTTTAATAAGACTTTTATCGACTTGCGTATCGAGTGATGATACACGTTTTTTTCTTGGCCATTTACATGGGTTTTTTTCGTTATCGTGATGTTCATTACAAAGGGTAGTTGCTAATTGTGTTTTGGTTAGTAATTTAAAGTTGCAGGGAGTTAACGTAGGTACATGTTTTAAATAGAGGCAAGACAGATATTGTACCCTTAGCCACGCCTTTAAATCATACATCATTTTGTTACTACGTTAGATTGAGTTCATTTTTCGTAGCCTGAAGTGCAGATTTTCTCTTTACGAAAGGATAGGTTTTTCAACGAGTGGGTAGCGTATCATACTTTCTTCCTTCCGTGCGTTGGTGCCTGCATGGATGATTAATGCTGAAACGATGACCTCTCGAGAGTAACTATCAAACGTCATGGTAGAGAAGCCTTAGCACTGTAGTATAGGTTTGACACAATGGCAGAAGATCAAGGCGAAACAATTGAAGAATTGTTTGTTTCTCCAACTTTTATCTGGAGGTTTTTAGCTTGGAAAGCGCTTTGTGTGTTAATTCAGAAGGCTCTAATAGACTTCACGTTGCTCACATTTGGTCACGGTGCTCACATTTGGTCACGTTGCTAATACGATCTTGTCTCGACTTACCACTGAATACAGCTGAAATATTCAGTAGAGCCTCAAGGATAGCAAAAGGCAAAATATCAACAGAGTTTTCAGCAATGCATCTCAAACGTCCTAAAGTGCAGAAAGATGGTATCTACTCTTGGATTGTCCTTATTGCTTGCTTCTTTGTGTTTTTTTGCACATCTGGCTTTCAATTTTCCTTTGGTGTCATCTTTAATGAACTTTTGGATGAATTTGAAGAGGAAAGATCAAAGACTGGTAAGTGTTTGCATTGAATGTGTAACAATTAACGTAACATAAACTTGATCGTGAAATAGCGGGAATGACCTTTGTGAATACGTCTTGAGTATTAGCTTAGAAACAAATTTACAGTAACGGGAACTTTTGATGATAAACATAAAGATTAAGTCCATTAATGGAGGTTGAATAAAGTGTATCTTTGCTGACTTCATATGTGTTCAACACAGTAGGTTTTGGCAAGTATCCTTCAATCTTGCTTTCTGCAGGAATATCTATACGGAAAAGTTGTTAAAAAATCAATGAACGGTACTACTTGTGTTAAAAATCAATGCTTAACACTTTCACCTTTGTCTTTCAATAACACCTTCATCGAAGCCGAAACTTTGCCGAAGCTCGCATTTATTTATAGTACGTTACTCTGGTATTACTTTCCAGAGGAGAGTACTCACTTGAAAATTAAACTTGAACCTTACGTGCTCTCCCTATCGTGACTTGAAAGGAGAGATTTTTTATCAGAAAGACGGCAAAAGATCAACTTGTGTTCGTTTTTATATAACTGTTTGACATAGTTTTACTGTGTTTTTTAAGGTTCAGTAAATAAATAAATAATCCAAACACCATCGTATCACCACCTTCTTCAATGCGTATAGATATTATAAGAAACTCATGGATTTTAGAACTATTTAAATAGCATGTTAACGTCGACGAAAGTGTGTATGTTTGTGAGGTTTTACATATATTTGGAGGCACCGTAGACATAAATTATCATAATTTAGAGTATAGTGCTCAATTCAGGGTGCTCACTAAACCTTATCTCTTCTTTTAAGCAATAATTTTATGCTAGAGGCGTATCTTGCTACATCATGTATGTAGCAAACAATTATACATATCATTCTGTAATAAGAATTTACGTAAGCATCATCTTTGAACAACTTATCTTAGTTTCATGGATCGCTGAGAAAGACTGGAGTCTAATCAAACGTAAATGTCCGTTCTTTAGAAGCATGACGTTTTTAGGATACGTCTCGACGTCATTAAGGCACTCTAGTATGATTTATAGGCCGTTAACAATACTTGGGAAAGGAAAAAATTGTGACATTCGTTGTTGGCCATGTTAGTTGTATATATAACCTTGCGTAAAATAATAGGGCAGTTAAGTTTCGTAACTTACATAGGATGGAAACCTGAATGATAAAAGTGATTCATGAGGTCAGATGAGATTAAGTATTCGTGTTTGAGATTGCATAGATTATGTATTAATGTACAACTTTTTTGTCAAATTAAGTGTATGCTGTCTCATCCTAAAAAAGAGCCTGCTCTAGAAAAGCATACTTCCTATTTGTATA
>JAAAKL020015899.1:0-11275 GCA_010016065.2 Carybdea cf. marsupialis auct. non (Linnaeus, 1758)
ATAATATCCATAGTGTTGTGACCACACCCTTTTTTGTCTGCTGCATGCGTATTACATTCAGTGACGGCACGTCCCTGTGCTATGCTATACTATATAATACTATATTTTATTATGCTACCCTGTACTGTACTGTCTATGTACAAAACTGCACAATGCTGCACAAAGACGTTACTATACGATAGCACTCACCTAGAATTGGTAACAAAGATGTTTCCCATGTGTTGGTTATAACTAATCGCTAATGTATTGTCATCTTTTCTATTTTAGTGGGACTTAACGCAACGAAAATTGAAACTTCTTGCCCTTGCCAAACTCACGAAAATGACTTCAGAGAGTTGGTCGAAACTAGAAGATATAAAGAACGTATTTAAAGGCCCTTTTGCCATTCCATACGTACGTATTCTTGTGCTTTCCACATCATACATCCTGTTATACTTTATCTTGCCATATTTGATCCATTAGTGTATGAAATCTCTGCGTTTCGCTTCCATTTATATACCATCAAAGCTCAAGAGTACCAAATAGGTCTATAGGGAGTATATTGACCCTCTCTTGGTGTGTGGTACGTTATGAAGATCAGAGCGTGGTTAATACCAGGCAGTATGTAGGTACCAATTATAGGTATTTGGTCACGTTTTATTAAGGTTTTTGTCTCTCTAGAGTGTCAGACGTAGAAAGCTTTTAAATTCTAAAATGAATTCGCTACTTCGTGCCATTTTATTGTTCTGTACCATCAACAAACATTTCACACAAATAGTAATATTTTAGCATTCTAAGAAAAATAGCTGAGTATGAAGGCAAACTTTTAAACCAAAGGATTCCACAGCATTTTTTTGAAAGGAGTGGAGAGAGTGAAGCCATTGTTGAGAGCAGAAAAGCAGATGGTTGTGACCACCATTTTATATCGTTAGCGTCGTAAAGGGGGACAAAAGGCCGGCTGATAACCCCTTTGAGGACAACATTTTCTTGGGGTTGCCTTCGCCTATTTTCTTTATTTAATCTATGGTGATACCTATGGAGTGGTCTAAATGTTATCTCTGAAATATATAATAATGTTCCGGGTACCAAGGGGTTGTTGGTCTGCGTAAGTCATAATGGAAGAAGACAATAGACTTTTTTTAGGTAGTGGCTCAGTATCTTCCATTTGATTCTCGTCACTTTCACATTAACTGTTGCTACCATTTGTGGATTTATAGAACGAGAAATGCTTTATTAGTAGTAATGCACTGAGGAGTTGGGGGCCGGGGTGTGACACTTTTACTATTTTTCGACTTTCAGTCTAGATGACTAGGATGGGGCCCTCTTGGGAAGTCTCCCAATAGCTAGGGGATAGCCTACAAGAGGTAATCAATAAATACTAAGAGCATAGTATTACTTTTAATTTAAGAATTACCTTTGTAAATTGGTCTATGAATAGAAAATATTGTGTTTTTCTGGATGTTCCTCTGATATTTCTAATACAGCTTCCCAAGATGGCCACAGAAGCTAACTTTCATAAGGGTAACCACTTAATCCACTGCAAGGGCGCGTGATATGATATTTGACATAGTCATTAGGTGCGGTCCATGCCTTTTGTACAAGAAGCCCCCTCCCCTACACAAGCGTTTGTCTGGGTAGCCCTGTACATAACAGATTTTCTTGTGATAAGTTTCAAAACAACACTGGTTTACTCAACTTGCAGCTACAATTGCCACATCATAGTGTCTTGTGGTTACATCACCTTATTTCCCGCAAGTTTGACTATGGGCTGTATACTTGCTTTCTTAATTTCCTTAACATTTATTTAATTTTCACAATCTACTGCCATTTATACGTCTATAATCTCCGAAGTTATGCCTGCCTGAATTAGTGGCCCAGTCTAAAAATCGGGTCTATTGATTCCGGTGGAGAAATAAGGTAGATTCCGGTAGTGAAATCATAGACGTCGTCAACGACCTCTTAAGTTTATTTCGGGTGAAATACTTTGCATATTTAGTAATCATTTTTATGATAAATATTTATGATGCTGTTGTTACATGGAAGAATTTCTTGACCTACATAGAAGAAGAAATGCAACATGGACTTCACATCCTCATTTATGTACAGATGTCAAACATAGCCTTGTTATTCAAGGTCGAGGATCGTATGTTCCACTCTGTATGTAATGAGTGATCAATGATTTTTCAAGGGGTCTTCTCGTTCATTTAGGGTTTTTATAATTGGAAATCAGATGAACATTTCGGAAGGCAAAGGCTGAGAGGCGTAAATTCAACTATCATTGAGAGATGCCGAGAGATACCTAGCAAGTACGTCATTACTTTTATTATTATTATGTGCACTTAGCATATTAAGCGTCCCAAGAATTCTGTAAGGTCTAGTCCGTGAGGTGGGTGACATCTTTATAACGTAAGCAATTTTTGCCAAATCGCTTTGGTTACCCAACCATCGAACGTGTACAGTAAACATCACCTTCAAGACTATTTTAGTAGAAGTAACAGTTGTTTACATCTTGAGAGTGTCTAAGGTGAAGCCATCGCTGATTTTGCGCAGTTCATGAATAGTTCATAAGTTTCTGTTCGAGATATCGTCTCCAAATTCTACCAAAAAGAAGAATGCAGTGAGCTCAAAAGTCTGTCAGACTTACGAGTTTCATAAAAATATGACGTCACAATAACGTTATGCCGGGCGAGCTTCCTTTCGTATCTCCTTTCAAACCTTGCAATTAACATTTGATGTTGCAGCGAAAGTTAAAAAAGCCCTGGGCGGAACGAGGAATCGAACTTCCAGTTCAATCTTTTGACTCCTTACCTCATTTCGGAAGACGACCTTCAAACCATGGGAATCTTTGATTGTTGTCGATACGCAAAAAGCATTTAAGGACTTAACTAAGTACCTATTTCCAGAGCCGGTTAAGGCTGATTTACACCCAGCGATTTTGTCGGGCCGACTCACATTTGGTATGACGTAGTCTATTGTTCAGGAGCCTGATTTTACCGTTGTTGATCTCAGCACGAATTGTGACGAGTTTTAGAAAGTCTGTGACATTTGAACAGATTTACTCCCGATTTTGGATGTCGTGGCAGTGCCTCAAAGTTTAACATGAACGCTTTGAAGTCGCGATGGAAAGCATGACGTTCTCTAAAGCAGAAACTACATGACTGTTAGGAACGTCTTGTAGGGACACTCTATAGGCATATCAAACATTAATGCCGTGGGAGTCTTTTATTGTTATCGATACGCAAAAAGCATTTAAGGACTTTGCTTAGCACCTATTTCCAGACCGGGTTAGTTCCATAGATTTCTTTTTAGTTGTTGTAGTCAGTTATGGGTCATGGCGCCTCCTTGCTTTGTTTAGACCTTACTTGACTCTAGCTTTCCACTTTAACACCTCGCAATGACTTTAGAATCAAGTACCCGAGTGGAACTAATAGAGACTGTAAGACAAAACTAAAGACATAATGCGCCGAATGTGTCCACTGCAACGCGGCGAATTTGTGTTTCATAGTATTTTTAGTACTTTACTACCTTACACGTCGTTTCTTTGTTATTTGAGCCACATTTCAATCATTGGATTGTGTCTATGCCAGTGTTTTCTTAATCGGGAGCTCTTGCACCACTTAAGGGTGCAAATTTGGTTCCCCATGGGTGCCAGTGTGCTTTGAACATTCATGCTAATATATAAAATGCGGTTTAAAGCTCTGCATTAAATTTGCTAATTGATTTTAATAGACAGTTGTCATTTCTTAACACTTTGAAACGATACATTCCCCGGCTACCTGATAAAGTTGCAATGGATAAGGCATCGAGTTGATCAAATAAACAACTAACAAACGTGTTTACACATTTACACAGTCAAGAATGAAAAGGCGGAATTACACAATGTGATCATAAGTAATAGTGAGTTACTAATTAGTCAATAATCGAAAGAAAATATCCTGTGTTTCCCAGTTCTCAATATTACCATAGGGTCTTCGGAGTAATAGTTAACAAGTATTATTTTGACATTTTAAGCTTTGACTGAACGCCTTTGTAACCCCAACGTGTGTTTGGCGCAGCTGAAATGTCTTGTATGGCCTAAGGAATGGATCTTTCCCTTAATCATTTCGTTTGTCCAGTGTTTCGTAATACTAACTTTCCCGTAGTTGAGGAGCATTACCAGCCTCTGTGTAGTATTTCAGGTTAATATGTCGTTGTTGTTGTTACCAAGGCGATGGCCATTATTATGTTGCTTGACTGTTCACCTCAGTTAAATTCACTAGAGAGAATCCTTATATTCTGAAGGGTCAGGACTCCGTGCCCGCAAGGACTTTTATCGAGTCCAAGAAAGGCAATTGGTTTTAAAGTTATCCATACTCTAATAAAAAAGTCTTTGGTATGTTGATGCTGTCCGAAACCCTGGCAAAGGGACGTACGCTGATTAAAACTCCGTCCGATAAGTGTCCTTTAACTTGGTGCTTTTCAACACATATTGCAGTATCGACCTTGAACATGTGTTTTCCTTGCCCCAGTTGTCATCTCTGCATTCCCAATTGAATTGTTATCAATTTAAAATCGTTCTTGTTTATTATCGTCTTCTCTTTCCGTAGCCTTGCGGTAACATCTAGTATGCTAGAGCCATTTCTGGAAGGAAAGACTTTAGACCAGGCAATCGAGGAAAAGGAGGTCTACATTTGCAACCTTAAAGACCTTGATGGAGTACACTGCAACGAGAACAGAACGGTATGTAAATATTATTGATAGCAGATGGATACTGCGTTTGAAATAGTTTCAAATTATTATGCCATAGTATGTTTATGTAGTCACTAGACTCCGTTGATTTACTTGCTTGAATGCTCATTCACATTTTGACAGTGTATGACACATATTACAAGAATATAAGCTATTTTTAAGTAGTGCTTAACCAGTATGAATGCAGTATTAGCTATTGCTAAGAATTATTTATAGCAGTTTGGGTTTTGTTGGTAGTTTGGTGATAAGGTTTGTTTATCTAGTGGTAACTTAGTTTCTCAGAATTTTTCCTTTCACTTCACAAACCCATGTTTGGTTTCTCTCCTTTTTGAGCATTGGCATTTGTAGAACTGTGACCGTTCGTGTAGCCAGTAGGTATGTAGGCTGGTGCAGTCAATAGGGTTGTTAGTTTGGAACGGGCAGGCTACTGATTCTGTAATTGTGCATCTCTCAGGGAGTGGACTTCAGAGTGGCGTGCCTCCGGCAGCCGCAGATTGCAGTGGAGCTCATATTCGAAGTAGGTTAAACCTTAAGGCAGTACGAATCTTAAGGATGCCACTCACGTTAAACACCTCAGTCCTCATGGAGTCGCAGAGTTCAGAGACCAGACCTTTAAGGGCCAGTATCATAGGGTACTCGCAGACCTGTGATAGGGTGCATCACGTTCCTTGATTGCAGTTGTAATTACCGCGTGGTGGCGAATTCGCGCACGCTTACCATAATAATGTGCCGTGCCCCGTTGATATCATTCTAGGAACATTCTTATTGTATTTTTTCTTGCAATTTCAAGTAGTGTTGAAGCGTTAAATTATGTGCCGTTAGGTTTCAACAGAGATGTGTTATTTTGCACATTAGGCAGTTTACAATGGATATCGCTGACCATTCTTATCAAAGAAGGAATTATGTAACGATAGTATTATCCGTTATAGTGCTCGAAATAGACCGCTGTCACTCAAAATCCTTTCCTGAAAATACTTTGGGACTTTGGTAACGTTCATGCGTTGTTCTTTTGAATCCTTTCATATTGGTCAGAACTTTTTAGCACTCCCATCTTCTCTGAACATATGTATTGATAAAAATTTTGTCGGTGTCTTCGCACTGCCTCTGAACATAGCATAGCATGATTCCTAGTTAATGACATCAACGAATTTTGTTTGGCCCTTTTTAAAAATTATTTATTTCTCAACGTTGTTTCAGTTAAAATTAGTGTATTTTGAGGTTGTTGTCAGACAGCTATTTACTTGAAAGTGTTTCTTTCATTCCGTAGTTGTGCAGCCCTATTGCGTTGTTCCATGCGAAGAAAGACGGAGAACTGATGCCTTTATGTATTCAACTATTTCAAGAGCCAGCGGATGATAACCCAGTAAGGATTAGATTATAATTTATTTTGACGCTGTTATTCTAGTTCTTATTTCGCCTGTGAATATATATACAGACGCTTTCTATAGATGTGGACACAGTAGTTGCGTAGTGGTAGAGTGTCAGACTTACAAACCGAGGGTCGTGAGTTCGAACCGACCCTGAGCTTGCCTGTCACGATCCCGGAGGTACTGTGCTCTGTCATCTGCTCTCGTGAAGTTGGAAACTATGGTTCGAGAGATAGGACAGAGAGGGGACTACATGCGTGAATAGCAAGCATAAAATAGCATGAAAAGTAAGCATAAAAAAGTAAGCATGAATAGATGGTCATCCGGAAACGGAAAGTAATCCTTTCCTAGAAGTGTCTTCGGCCTTGATCAGAGTGAATACAAAAATAATAATAATAAAAAAGAAGTTGCCCTTCTATATTTATTATAGTGGTCCCTTCACACACGTTGAAGCTATCATCAAACATGGTACCAGCATTCGCTTTAGCAGCATAGAGTCCTCATTGTACCCTTAAATTGTACCCTAATTCATGTCTTTTAAGATTAATCCACTACTCATTAGTAATTTATCAGATGAGAAGTTTACGATTGAGAACAGTTTTCGACGGGAAGGAAGGCTCGACCGATTACAACGGGTTTATGTATAACTATGACCCAACAAATCATAAGAATGTCTTCAGTTGGATAGGATTTTACCTGGTGTTTGCATTCTAAAGGTTTAATGTGTTCTTAAGACTCCTTTATAACCTTTTTATATAGCAAGTGTTTTATACAGCATGACGTCTTAAGGAATATTCACGGTGATTGGTGTTTGAGGATTTATGAAATAGCCGCGGTACACTATATCAAACTTCACCAAATCGGTGAGTTGACACCGATTTAAGAAATAGGAACACACAACGTGAGATCTCGGACTCAATCTTGCTGTGATTTAAAGTGCACTATGGTATGATACAATGTGATAATAATAATAATGTAAAACTCTCTAGACTCCATATGGTTTAATGAATCGAGGTTAATATGAAATACATTATCTTCTGCTAATAAGTATAGATAGTTCCAATACAAGGTTTGACATTACAGCAAAAAGAGATGCACTTTGCTCAAAACCTCGACGTTACAGAAACATTGATGCATATCGTCATTAACCATAAATAATTACTTGCTCTGCCAGTAGTTCCGTGCTTATCCATTTTCAAATTTGATCTGTTTTGGAAGTATCTTTGATGCGTAGATTTACTACAGCGGTAAAATTTTTATCTCTAAAGGAAACGATCCTTAAACTTCGCAGATTCTCAGTATTTCGGAAACTTATCGTTGTTTCTCCTTACTGGTTTACTCACCTGATAAATTATGCATAAATGTGGGATAGAAAATGCAAAATATGTACAATTTAATTTTACAAGGTTGCCTTAAGCTTTTTCACGTTATAGACTATGGCTAGAAAGCTTCTGTTGATTTATTGCCCGATACTGTTACAAGTTACTTTCAAAGTTCTGTTCCGCCCATACTCTATTTTTAATGGATTTGAAGATGTCACACTATTGAAGATATTAGTGGTAGTGTTAGATGAATACACAAATCGCTAATTGCTAAAAACAATAATGTCCCTGGTCATACAGCTGGTAACTTTTAATGTTGTCGTAACGAGGATTCACCTCATCACTGTATTCTCACACTTCCAGTTAAAATCATAGCTAACTCAAGAAACGTAAATTCTAGATCACTTTAAGTAGTTTATCCAGATAAGCGACGCTGTTGACTTGAAGCAAGCACAACTTGAACAGCGAGCGCTAGATTAAATACAAGTAACCTTAAACTAGATACCTTTGTTGTTAAAGTTTGCGGCAAATGGATCAAAGAAAGATTTTGGCAAGAACTTATTGGAAACGTTTGCATGCAACAATTTATTACTAGTGGCACAAATAAATTCACATCTCGTAAATATTTATATCAACTACAAATTCCTCTCTTTCTGGACACCCCATCTATTTGATGCCTACGTACGACTTTCTTTTGACATAAGAAGCTCAGACATCATGATTGCTTTCTCTTGGCTAGGATGACAATTTATGAAACGTAGCAAATCATATTTTGTGGTCCGAAAGCCAAAATATCAGTTTCATTTGTTCAAAAGCAAATTTTTATGTTATCAAAGAAATTTAAACTGAAAAGTAAGAGTAGGAGAATAAGGTACAGGTGATATTAAACCTAATATGTATATAAGAACTTCAATAATACGTAGAAGGTTTTAGGCTAGATTTAAAGTAGTATTCAATCGACACAGAAGAATTTCTTTAATTCTATATCTGTCTTTACCTTCAAGATAAAATTTCGCAACTTCGAACAGAGGACAAAGTTGGACTTAAGTACTATTTCACAGTGTATTACATATGAGACGAATTGACATACCAATAATGACATCAATAGAATCAGTTTTATTTACACTTTTACTTGTCATGGACGAATATTTTGTAAACACACTTTTGTAACTTAGAAAAAAGTATTTGTCAGCAACTTTTAATTTAAGCAAGTACGAAACAATGGTAAATAACCTACCTGTGTAATTTGGCCTGAGTCGACTGTCATAGCTGGTAAGCATGTCTCGCAATGTAGTAGACAATTCCGTGTCATTTGGCCTAGGGAAAAAAACAGCACAGTTGGTTTCATGGCATGCCAGGAGAATAAGCGTTAGTGATATCATTCTAAGAGTGTCATTTTTAAACATTAGTTGAAACATTTTCTTGCGAGTCATATCACAGTCTCTTAAGACAATGAATATAAAGTCAGCTCATGTTAAGGTGTTCCGTGATTTAAGAATGAAAAGTAAACACTCTGGTGGCTTCAGAATTTGCAAGGCCTATTTCCGTCAGAAACATCGGTATCCATGATATGAGCGGCGTATTCAGACGACGAAATAGTTCTCTGATTACGCTCTTGGCATTCACCTGCTTTAAAATCTGCTTTATTCTTTGCAATGCATGCATGGACAACTATGGAGATGAGATTCACTAAGACAGTATTGGGAACACTAACGCTGTCAATCAAATATCAGATTGTGCACTACTCTCTCATTAATATTCGTAACTGAGAATCAAGAGATGTCTGTTACAACGTACTGACTTAAAAGGCAGACAAAACATAAGCTTGCGGCCATTCTTAAGAACTATCCGGGGATATTCCTCCAAAGAGCAGATGCAAGAATAAGGGTGATAGCGAAAGCAGATGAAAGCAATCACGTTGGAGATTCTAATCGATTATGTTGATTTTAAAAGGATTGGTGGGTTACTGTCTGACATCTGTAATAAGGGATTTTGATATGATAGGATGATAAGGGTGACGTCATTGTTTCGAGGAAAGCAACGAATCAATGGAAGACAATTTTGAAAGAATGAGTTTATGAGTAACATTTATACTTTCCATAAGTTTTCTTAACTTACGCAGATACATTAGTTGCTGCACGAGGACTTTGATGTTATAAAATATAATTTTGAAAAGAATTGATTGTAATAATAATATCATACAACATTTCATTATTTCTCTAGCGGATATCCCAAATCAGTATTTTTTTCTCTAAGGATTTGTCTTCATTTGGTTTGGTTTGAGAAAGCTACAAGACATGTTGCAACTGCACCGAAAATTGAAACTTCTTTACCGACTGAATGAAGAGCAAGTTATGGTCTCTATAGCTATTTTACAGTCTCCAAAGATTTCCTTTTCTCCTCGAGCTCTTGCACTAATTGAGCTTACACTTTAAATGACTCATTATTGATTTCTTTTTAAATTTTTAAAGAATAGACTTGACTAATGAATACTTCTTTTTTTAAATTCCTAATAGAGCATGCAATCCATTATTCAGCAATATTGTGTGAACAAAAGAAGAGTGTTATCCATTTCAGTTCTGACATTGGTTTGATGTAAGATAAATAACCGATATTCCCGAATTTGCCTGATGGTCGTGGATACATGAAACTCGGAGTAGCGAATTTAGCGAATTTCCAAATCTCTTCCTTTGATGTCTTTTTCTAACCGATATTCCCCTTGCGCTTATTCAAAGATGTTACCATCATTAATGTAAACTTGGAATCCACTTTCATAAAAGTAGATACCAGTTTCGAATCTTGTGAACTTCGGAGAGAGAAGCAAAATAAACATTGTGAAGAATAGTAGCAGGGGTTTATGATGTTGGGCATCTGATTCTAATTAAAGCAAGAGAACATCTTTTAGAGTTAGCCAGTGTAATATATAGGCAATACTTTGAGACGTTTTTGCTCTTAAGGTAACTTCAATTGTCCAGTTAAACCAACTTTTGTGTGAAGTAGTCGAGTTACATCCTAATTGTTTCTAAAGGACGGCAGGTCTCTATTATTTAGTGATTAATAATCTAAAAGAAACATTTGATTCTAAATATGAATAAGAGAGCTTGGCACATGACTCGTAAGAACGATGTCCTTATCAAACAAACTTAAGAGATTCTTTTACTTAAGAATAAAGAGAGCATCTTGAATATCAACAAGATCACAGCCTGCTATTCTCCTTACCAACATACCCTGAGATCTTGAGAGGCCATGAGACCCTGTGCTCAGCTCTCATGAGAGGCCATGACGTCACAAATGATACTTAGAAACAGAGCCTTCTGTGGAACTCGCGTATTGAAAGTGGACGAGTAACCCTTAATTATTATTAACAACTCCATATTAAAAACATGCCTGCAAGTCAAAAGAGGGAAGAAATTAAAGTTGCCTGAGGAGGGAGTGGAGTAGAAGAAAAAAGCTTTAAGCCTGAATATTTACCATTGCATGGGAACAAGATAATCTGAGGAAACAAGTAGATCTTCCATTTGTATAAGAATTTTCAATTCTACAAAGCTGCAATTTTCCATACAGGTCGTTTGCAATAGGAACACTACCGGAAACGAAATATCACTTCCGCTAAGCAGATGACGGTCAAACAATTACTTGGCGTCAACAGTGCTTGCTTTGAATTAAGCAGAACTTGTGTATTTTGACTCGGGAATCGCATGTGTTCGAAAGGCACATACGACTATTGAGAGCCAGAGAAGGCTCTAGAGCAAAAACAGCCACGTGGATCGAAAAACTTGGACTAAGTTTTCATAAAACAAAATAAAGTCTGCCGTACAAATTTTGTGCTTTGGCCGATTCTATTCTGCCAAGATACAAACTGCAAACGTACACTGTCAA
>JAAAKL020015900.1:0-11274 GCA_010016065.2 Carybdea cf. marsupialis auct. non (Linnaeus, 1758)
GAAGAGCGAAATATTGATGTAATCATCAGTTTTAACTGGAATTTTTTGATTTTCCTTTTATTTATCAAGGTATCTTTCTCCCACCAAAGTTTTAGATTGTTAAAAATTTGTAAACATTTTAAAGTTCTTTAAAGTATCATTTGGCGAGAGTTGCATCAACTAAATAAGAAATCATGATCTCGTAATTGATATATAATGATAGAGACGGGTTTACCGCACTAGATGATGACGTCATCAGGGTGCACAGAGACGAACCTGTGACTTCAGATAACGGAGCTGGCATGTCAAGTTATACTTTGTCCAAATGCAATGGATGCTGAACGTCTGATATGACGCAGGGAAGACTATCCGTTTTAGCCATGTACATAACATGGCCAACGTTGCTGTTAGCGTAGTGATGCCGCTAGGGACAGCACCTCTTTACGTCATTGTTTTACAGAGAATAATACCGTACGTTTTCCAGATGATGCATAATTAGCCCCACAAAAAACCAAGCATCATATAGTGGGCTCACGCACTCCCCATAGGGGGGTTAGGCCATCCCTGGACTTAGGTTTGTCTATGTGTGATTTGCCGCTCTTTAGCCCAAACTTCATTTGTCGTTTAC
This sequence comes from Carybdea cf. marsupialis auct. non (Linnaeus, 1758), assembly GCA_010016065.2. NCBI lineage: Eukaryota > Metazoa > Cnidaria > Cubozoa > Carybdeida > Carybdeidae > Carybdea > Carybdea cf. marsupialis auct. non (Linnaeus, 1758). The sequence continues at coordinate 608 of JAAAKL020015900.1, forward strand.
GTCATTGATCACCTCGGCTTTTTCTCTGTTCACAAGGGCATCCTTCTTTCAGATACCAGATGCCTTATTTGGTAACCGCGCGATAAACTCACTTGAAATCATAGCACTTATTTTGCTGTCAATAATAACTTTTAAAACACACAAGGAAACAAGATCGGAAGTATCAGGATGATATCTTGGCTAAAATTGGCAGAAATGAAATGTGGCTAAATGACAGGCTTATGATGTTTACGGTGGAGTGTATCACTTGATTATGAATGGCAACAATTTTTAAATGATTATAAAATATTCATAGCTTCTTTAGGGTTATATTACGCAAAATGAATAATTGCCATTGTTATTGTTTAGCAAATGTAGCAAATATATATGGTCACACAATTTTCACCTTCGAGATTTTATAAACGTGACACCGATGTCTAATTTCATTCATTACAAACAGTGACCCGAGACAAGGACACGCTCCTGCAAACGCAAGATACAGCATTGGCTCGACAAACACACACACACTCTCTCTAACCCACCACGCCTGCTGGCAAGGGACCGTAGCGTAGTGGGAAAGCGTTGACGTTGCGCAGATTCCGAGACCAAAGGTTCGATTCCCCGTGGTCCCACGATATTTCATCTTCGAGATTTTATAACACCGATGCCTACTTTCAGCCATTACACGCCCTTAATCTTACATCTTATATCAGGTGCCTTAACGACAATGTCAGAATATCACGAGGCCTATCAAACAAAGTAATGTTGTCTCCAAAAGGTTTCATTAAAACAAGGTAAGTAGTTTCTGAGATATTCCATTAAGGGGAGGAGGTCATGACGTCGAAAATGCCCCACATATTTTCAATAGTTAAAAAATATTCAATTAAAGGACTTGCTTCTGTACATAAATATACAACAACAGCAGCAGCTCGTTCTTTCATGTTTATTAAATCTATCAAGACTATTAAAAAATAAACAAACTTACAATAACTTTTTCATCAGCTATTCATCAGGAACTGTTGAAATGAAATTACAGATCCCATTTTGAAAACTAGAAAATATTACGGTCTTACAAATCAAAGGAAACGAAAAGGAAACGCAACGTAGTGATAACATCGAGAAAAATGTGTCTTTCTTGTGAGAGGGAGTTACTATTGTCACACATTTATTGTCTTTCCCCTGCAGCTGATATTGATACTGATGTCCTCGCATCCCTGTGTTTTCTGTGGAAAATCTTCATGTCCGTTGTGCATAGTTTTTTGACAGACACGTCGTTCACTCTGTATCGGATAGTTTTTCACTTCGTTGCGGTTCGTTTTGCCTGCAGTGAGAACAGCACTCGTAACAACGATTTGCCACAAGAAAAAGTGTTCACATCATATCGGATAGCCAAAGTGACAGACATGGCGCCATATCTGTCAATAATTGTTTCTACACGCACGCGATTCCTTATGTCAAACTGGCCGCTCGTTGCCAGGGAAGAAGTTTTTTGTCAGCAAGACATTTGACATCCTGGACTTGAAAAGCAGCAGCATCAAATACAGAATGGCTTTCAAACGTAAATCTGATCAAAATGAGTTTTTCTGGACCGATGACGAGCTACAGCTGTTGTTAGACTCCACGCTGGAATACAAATCCAAGTGTGAATCTGAAGGGGAAAACTGGGAGTCGAAACGAAGCAAGTACGAATGTATCCGGTCTTGGATCTTGGATAACTACCCCGATGATAGGGAAAAGTATCCTCACAAAGAAAGTGTTAACAAGGATCGTGTGGCAGCAAAATTAAAGACGATTCGCAGAAGCTTTAGGAAAGCAGTTGACAGTGGAAAACGGAATGGTGGTGGAAGGATTGTATTTACTTTCTACGATGTATGCGAGAATATCTGGGGAGGATCGCCTACGGTAAAAAGTATCTGTGCTGGGATAGATTCCTCTCGCGATGACAGGAGATCGAAGCCCTGTGAAAGTTTTATAGATATTGATAATGGTGGTTCTGAAGTAGAGTGTATCTTTGATGCCGAAGGTATTCCCCCGCTTGATTCATTAACTCGCTCTACAGTAATCAAATCAGAGGAGCAGGAACATGGATGTGTCGCTAAAGAGCCACCCAGGAAAAAAAGTGACCGACGGGAAAGAGTTGCTCAATTATTGAACGAGCGGAGAACTAAAAAATTAGCAACAAAGATGGGCCCTGAAAGCCAATTGATACAGTTCGCTAGAGAAGATATGGCCCTTAAAAAGAAGCTATTTGAAAAGATAGAAAAAAGTAACCAAGAGTTTCATGCTAGTTTGTCAAATTTAAATGCCGTAATGACGAACATCGATGTAGCAATACATCAGATTGTTGGTATTCTTGATCAACTGTTACCTAACCAGGAACAAATGCCTATGCACCAGCCAACGGTATCTATCTTACGTCCGGCCCCTCAACCAACACGTGCTCAAACAATCAGCAGCGGTGCAAGACAAGCTGATTCATCAGATTCATCTACTGTAAACAAAACTTGTAACAATGTTGGCAGCGAAGTAGTGAATACCGTCAAGCTAGAACCGAGCAATTTTTATAACTCTAATTAGACTGTTTCGAGGCTATTTGACTTAGGGTAATCATGAGATAATAACTAAATATATGTTATTACTATTGATTTTTTCGTTGTTAAAGTTTTGTTGGATAGAACAGTAGATTATAGAAAGGTTTCGAGTGCAGTAACACTAAATATGATAAAGGACCCGCTGACTATTGCGAAGGCATGAGATAAGGGTGCAAGAACCTGCTACGATGGTACTACCTCCTTTTAAGCATTCTTTTAGCATCCACGTCACCCAATATCATAATGTTTCAACCCCCCTCTTCATTTAATTGATTTTGGAACTTAGATGCTAATATAATGTGTAGGATCCCAGATCAGTTTTATTGGTTTTAAACACCACTTAATACGGACACAGCATCAGTGGCGGTTTTGGAGGGCGCGTGGTCCTGAACCGAAAGAGTTTGCGGGGCCCTATGACGTCATGTATTTCAAGGCAGTGCAGACATTATCTTATTACGGGCGTTCCAGAGGTTATTGTTTCAAGTTTTCACTTACTCCCACAACAGCAATACAGGAAGTCAAACACATACTATTTTCTTAGCATTTAAGCGCGGGGCCCCATTGAGGTGCGGGGCCTCGAGCCATGGCCCTGTCGGCCTCCCCCTAAAACCGCCACTGCGCTCAATCCATCAAAATATGCTACTCAATGACTGGAATCATGACCTCATACAAATGACAAGGTATTGGCAATTGGGCAACGATACCACTCAACACACAAACAAAGCCAAAGAAATTACACAATTTCTAAGTGCCATTAACTTGCGCAGAGCAAAAGACAATTAAATTGCTATCAGTAAGTAAAAGTAACCAAAAAATCACTACAGTAGTGACAAAAACCTCAAATATTGAAAGTATTTTCCGAATTTATAAAACATTTAAAACAGAAAAAAACCCAGGAAATATTTAATTAAACATTTCCTATGTAAAGAAATATTTTCCTAATACTCGTACTCAATGAAAGCATTCATGCTTATCAAAAGCTTACAGGCTTAAAAAGAAGAAAGACTTCGGGCAACCAAGCAGAACATCCACTTTTCCCTTCATTTGAAACAGTCTGCTTCCTACTTTGTTAATGTCCTCTGAGCAGAGAAATGAGAAATGCCAAGAAAACTGGCGGATATAACAATGGTGGTGAATGCTCCGATCAGTAAATTGGAAAAGAAATACTCTTGAAACCGTCTTGAAGTCCAAACTATCAATTAGGAGCTGTTCTATACCCTGGGTTATCCTTCAAGATCTTCCTAAAGCAATTTTGCGATCTAAAATAGTTACTAAGAGCAGTCTGCACTGCATTTGAAAAATATCGAAAGCTATTTCTAAGTTTAAATTTATCGTGATGATGTCTTGGGGTCAATGCACAAGGAAACAAAGGGAAGCAATTGATACTTGTGGATAAGAGTGAACATGTTTGAAAGAGATTAAGTGACACTAAACTCTGTACTCATGTAACAGTAATTCCATGAGCAGTAGAGTTTGGTAATTGAATACATTGTACTCAAACACTGAACATGATCTGACCCGGTTACTGACAGCAATTTGACACTGGAAACGGAGAAGACAAAATAGACTTATCACCTGAGCACGTAGTTGTGGACTGTGGTAGAAAGAATGCTTTGCACAACCGAGTATTGGGCTGGAATAAAGAAAGAATTAACCTAAGTCAAAGTACGGGCCACTAACTGAGAAAAGACATCATTTTCTGGAAAGAGAGCGTTTCATTCACTCTGTTGCCCTCGGCATTGGATGCTTTGGGTGCCCGTGCTCCTACTTCTATGTAGGAATAACGGAATAACCTTAGTAGTAGGGTAAAGAGTTGCTTAAAGTGCTCTGCAGACAGGGTCAGCATCAATAGCTAAGCTCCTAGGACAGAAGCGACCCAAAGTCTCATTAACGTAAGGCAAAATAGCCAACATATAACAGCTGTAAAGATAGCAAACAGCAAAAAGGTATGTACGTTTGAAATCGTTGGACAGTCTATCTACATTCTTATGTTATGCTGATGTTATTGATAGAGAAATTGCGGAATAAAACAGGCTTTTCTTATAATATAGACTCGTGTCACTTTCACGAAGGAGATCAACAAGTCATTTAACTCCTTCAAACTAAAAAGACATTCAAATGTACATTTGGGTTTCACCTTTAATAAAGCCTCACCGGATTGAATGGGTACAAAGGTTTCCTATATTTCTGTAAAACGGAGAAACACTCACGATATTCGCACAAGTTCTTGTAGATGAGTATTAAAGTTCAGTTTGAAGGAAATAGATCTGATTATAATTGATGACGTAGCTTGTTTAAAGCAGCCATTTCTTACAGTGAATCATTTTCTATTATTATCTTCACACGGAGTAAATGCTTTTACTAGTCACGAAGCCAAGAAGAGCATCAGTGGCACATCCTCTGACGGATAAGTTCACCCCTGCACGAGAACCCTAACGTCCCAGTGCACATTTTAGCTTAGTTTTTAACGTCTTTCGAGGGGGGTGCGATTATGTAATAGTTGCATCCATGGAAGACCAATTTGTAGAGGCAGGAACAGTAAACGTGGAAATCACGCACTTCCAGCACAATCTTATTGGGTGCACACAGTTTTTTCGCGTAAATGTGTCCATGAATACACGCGAAATGCAACAATCAGTTGTGTCCATGGTATAAGTTAGTACAGTGGAGATAACCCGCGGTTCCTCTTCAGCTTGACGTACTAAATAATAATAACAAACGGGGGTATCAGTATAAAAGTTTGTCCTCATCCTTGTGATACAGTATATAATGATTGCATAAGTTAGTACAATGGAGATAACCCCCAGTCCCTCTTCAACATGACTACCAAATAATAATAACAACTGGGGGTATTAGTTGACCTAATAAACTTTTCCCTTCACCCTTGTGATACAGTATATAATGGTCGGAGAAAATTCATAATCATCATTGATAGATCACTTCTGTGTTTAAAAACTAGTGCAAGGTGTTTCAAATGACTGTTTTGCAGTCTCCTAGCGACCTTACTTCAATACGACAAGTCGGCAAGTATTGTAATCTGAGACGAGTACAAGTTAAGGTCAAGACGGCGCAAATAAGGAAGATGGCAACCATACGTTGTCGGGGGATTGGGAATACTTGTAATACATATACTACCAGCAACCTTATTTTTTGTTTGCTGTTACCTTCATCAGTGCCATTTCATTTATATAAGTACTCAGGCAGACACACAAGCAGTCATGAACTAAATAGTAACATGAAGTGCTTGACGCACTGACTTAGGACCTCCCACACCGAAAATGAGGACTTTACCATTGCACTAAATATTGCAACAGTGTCTGCAGGGAGTTCCTCTAGAGGCAACAGACGTCTCGACGTGCAATGTAGCATACTTGTGAGCACTAAGGAATATAGCAATTGGTAGTATTTTGGAAAACGACAGACATGAAAAGATAAAAGTAAAGGTAGTCCCATACTCGATTACAAAGCGTAAGGGAATGTGATGTGGTAATGCTTTATATGACCTGAGCCACGGCATGGAGCAGTAGTTTGGAGAGTTTCTTTCCTTGCCGCCTTATCCTTCCACAGCTAATGCAAGGTACCCATTTGACTGCTGGGTTCGCCGAGGGTGGACTCGAACTGTCAACCCTCTGCTTGTTAGACCAGCTCTTTGCCAACTGACCTAGCTCGTCTCCTATACCGATATATAGCAAATGTAATTTTTTAAAAAGTCACCACGATGACATCGCCGTCTGACAGATCGAACCGTCTAAAGTCCATAAAAAGTCATCGAACTCAGATTAAAAGTATTAAATGAAGAGGTCGAAAAAACTACTTACGATATGGAAGGGTGCCATCACTGGGATTCAAGCTTGGGACCTAAGCTGTGGGAGCACTTTGGGGTGCCTCAAGTGTAGCGCTTTATAACAAAGTTGAGAACTGAGGGCTTACATGATGACTAGAGGATATAGAGTATCTTGCCATACTTCATTGGCAGAGCAACACCATACGGTAGAACCGGTCTCTGGTTCAAATCCCACTTCTGATTTCTTATACAAATAGAGACATTATCAAAGTTCGGAAAGCTTGTAATAAGCACCCTTAGTTATATTTCAGATTACCCTCCCTTTTCAAAAGGCCTCCAATCCCAAACTGCCCTGATCCCTACGTGAAACTTTTCCATTAATTTTACTTTTTAGGTTTTCCCACCATCAACAACTTTGAGCAAGTTGATCGCTTCATGGTTGGGCTGTTATTTGTCCTCATTTACAATTCCTGCAAAATCCGTAATCCCTCAGTGAACGTTACTTCTACTATAAATTGTGAAGTGCACCAATAAATTTCAGTTGATAACAAACACCTGTCCTTTCACATCTGTAATCCATACTTATTTCATTTCACCTACATCGATGACTTTGCAGTACTGTCTGTGTCTATCATTAGATCAATGTCAAGGATAGTAAGTTGAAACTAATAAATTTGAAAAGTAAGCAAAAAACCCTCCACTTTTCCTTTCGTATTTCCTTTCTTCTGTGATAAAATTAAATTTATCGCGACAACCTAAAACAAGAGGGAAGACATTTCACAGTCTTGATTAGAGTAGTACCAGGTATGTCATCAGGGAGAATGAAGAGAGGGAGTAGGAGTCGCGCCTCTGCTCTCAATATTAAGAAACAGTTTCCCACCTTTACGAGAGTAAGACAAAATTTCGAATTGCATCGTTTGTTTTGGACGTTAATGAGCAAGAATTGCGTAGAATTGTCTTTCGGTAGTGGTGGTCCATGTTGTGAGATAACAGTCTTTAATCAGAAACAGCCCAATCAAATCGCTACATATATATGCATTCTATCGATTCATTTTATTTTAATACATTATCAACCAAATGATCTCTGATGGACATATAATCCCTAATTCCAGAATTGCTCCCGCAATAAAAATTACCAAGTTGAGCGCCAGAGTACCGTATATTGCAATTCTAGAGTTTCTATTCTCCCCAAATCTTTCTAAAATGTCAAACCCCCAGACATCCGCTAACAAACCTGAGTCTCGCATGAAGGAAGAAAGTCTTGCTGAATCCTTACAGTCAAATCAAACTAAACTATTCCTGTCCCTATTCCTGCATATGCTTAAAAGATTTGAAGCATATGTACCCCCCGTTTACTGTATCCATCGGCTATTTTTAAGCAGTCTTGACTGCATCACGATTGCTGAGTTACGGATTACAAATGCAATTTCGGTCTCTTCGAGACCAAAATGCATACATCTCCATTCTTACCTCCGACAATCCCCTTCGTATTATTTTACATGAGTCATATAGGAAAGTAAAATGCCCTGGCCTCACTAATACCTTAATGCAGAGCTTTTCAACCGTGTGAAAACCCAACCATCATCACCATCATTTCATCATTTCATCATTTCGCGGAGATAGAATTCACTACACCCTTCCAGTATTCCCTATCTGTCATGGCTCCTAAAAGATATTGCTTGGCGATAGATTGCCTTAAAAGCGCCGTTATTAAATCAGACCAAAAAACCGTGATTTTAACAATAATTTAGACTGTTTTACGCAATCAAGGAGACTGATGACTTCAAATATCGTGGATGAAAAGCTGTGAAAAGGACATCAATGCTCGGAAAGCACTAGCCCGGGGCGCCTGACATAATCTTGGTAAGATTCGGAACACATCACTCTTTCCACAATTAAAGTTCGATTGTTCACTGTTACGTTGGAATCAGTATAGTTATATGGAAGTGAGACTTGGGTATTGATGAAGGCCGTCAAGAAACAGCTTGATGTGTGCTACGCGCCCATGCTCAGAATGACAAACTACGATCTGTATCAATATTTACCCTCGTTGTCCAACAAAGTGAGTAGTCGAAGAATGCTCCTTGTAGGGAACTGCATCAAGAGGAAGTAGCATCACGCCTGGTAATCTGACAACCAACAATGGGACGACGAAGCAGAGGCAGATATGCCGTCAGTCACATTGACAATCTTTACGCGGACACAAAGCTATTTGAGGTGGCCGAAATCAAATCAGTAATGGAAGACGGCAAGTTGTGGGGGAAACTTTCAGAATTTGTTCGTACAGAAGCTCGAGGGAGTTAGTTAGAGTTAGGGTTATGCAATGTAAATGTCCACGTGCAGCTCACATGACAGCTCACATGACAATTGAGACATAGTGAGAAATACCTTAGGAAGAGCAGAGGCTTTCAAGTAACAAAAGGGGATTTCAAAACAATGTTATACAAAATGTCGAGTTTTACACTCCCAAGTCATTCTATTTCTCATTTTAGTACAACTACTTCCTCATGCTAAATTCGGTTTAGGGAGACAAAGAAGAGCCACAAATTCTATAACATACCGTAACAAAAAAGAAATCAAATACAATAGTATTAATCAAAATGTATTGTGAAATTATCAGTACCTTCTTTTATCTGCCAAATTTACTACGCAACATGGTGTTTTCCCCATCTTGTTTTGAGCAAACCTGGAATTGGATCAAAGGACATTGCAGTGTTTGCAAAAGTACAACTCGCTGACGATATACTCTTCACAACATGCGATACCAAAAGTACACAAAACTACGCTAAACCTTGTTGACACTTCGTGGTTTCACATTGATAATTATTTAATAAAAAGTCGTTTCAAAGAATTACACTACTGGAGACCCGTTTATACCTCAGGTAGATGGAAAATGCAAAGTAATAACAACTATGCAAAGGTCTGTTATGTGGCAACATTTATGAGACATATTGTCTCACTTACCCCAATTCCCTTAGACGATTTTCGTCTTGGTAAACATGTGGTTATACATTTCTTGCAATAACACTGAGGTAGATTTTCGGATAACGAAATTTCTCATAATTTTATGTTTTAGAATCATCATGGCCTGTTTTAAAGCCTGCTGCAGCCAAAAAGCATCACTGTTGATTATGATGGTGCTGACAACGTCGTTCTTTTGGTTGGAAATCATCGTTGGCTATATTTCAAACTCCATGGCACTAGTAGCTGACTCATTTCATATGCTTTCAGATGTGCTATCACTGCTTGTGGGATATTTTGCTCTGAAGGTGAATAATTTTGAAACGTTTGTCTTATAAATACCATCATCTTCTAAATTCACAGCATACATGGAGTATCTTCCGATAGTAGTTTGTTATCATTGATATGTATTAAAATGTTACTGTATCAATATAGCAAATATATTTCGTGATAGCGTGAATCTTATGAATCGAGTGGGATAAAATTTGGGATTAGGGACAAAAATCTATGGATCATGTTTTTTTTTCTCGCTTTGCTCTGGCTGACATCTATCTCTTTTTGAGTAGTCAAGTAAGCTTTATATTTTCTTTTTGTCTATATCTATGTCAAGTTTAGATGTTTGTAAATAGTACCGCTGGTAAGTTTCGAAGTCTTCACATCTAAGCCTCATGGCGCTGTCATGATTCATTATTCATACCTAGTGGGTCACTCTGCGGCTAAAATTCTGTTTTTCAACAATGATATCATTTCTCTCTGGACATCTACATAGTACATGTTACGCGAGTTTAAGATTTTTTCATTGTTATACATAATATAACACATAAAAGCAAATACATATTGATATTAGATAAGAAACATAAAATTATACAAATACATACAAATCTACAAACATACAATTATATAAATATACAAACATTCAATTATACAAACATACAAATATACAGATATATAAATACACAAACATACAATTATACAAACATACAATATATAAACTACAAATATACAAACATACAAATATACAAACATACAATATATAAACTACAAATATACAAACATACAAATATATAAATGTACAAAACATGAAACACACAAACATGAAACATACAAAAATAAAACATATAAACATAAAACTTACAATTGTACAAACATACAAACATACAAATATGTAAATATACAAACGTACAATATATAAACATACAAAGATACAAATGTACAAACATAAAACATACCACCATAAAACTTACAAATATGCAAATATATAAAATACAAAATTCTTCATTTTTTCAACATACGTAGCTATTACCCTCGAAAACTAAAATTTTTGAAATAGGAAAAGAGCCTTTAATCACATT
>JAAAKL020015901.1:0-11274 GCA_010016065.2 Carybdea cf. marsupialis auct. non (Linnaeus, 1758)
ATCTTTGTTCATAAATTCATATATATCTTTATTCATAGATTCATATATATATCTTTATTCATACATTCATTCATATCTTTGTTCATAAATTCATATATATCTTTATTCATAGATTCATATATATATCTTTATTCATACATTCATTCATATCATTATTCATACTTACATGCATACTCATATTTATTCTTTTATTCATACTTTTATTCGCACATTTATTCATGCTTGTATTCATACTTTTTATTCATACTTTTATTCATATCTTTATTCGCACTTTAATGCATACATTCATTGATTAAAACTTACAGATATATTCATGTGGCTGTCGATGTGGCTGCCTCTTGAGGCTAGCTGCATCGGCAAGTCTAGAAATTCAGTTACAGAGCGTATAGTCTATGTAAAGTTCGTACATGCACATAGCATTCTTCCTATTTCTTGCAGAAGAGGATAACTCGATGAACTATGGAACGTAGTGTCTGTTGGTATGTTAGGTCATGAGGAAGGCAGTGCTGTGACTTTGCTACTTAGAATACTATATCCACTTTTCATAAGGATCGTAACTAAATTTGTAACTCCCCGACATAATTCCTAAATACAGGTTGTAACATATTTTATAAAAAGCGCACTAATATAATTTGTGCTCCTATTGTGATACAAGTCCATCATAACCAAGAGGGGTTTTTTCTGAAGTAAATCCGATGCAACTCAACCAATTTCAAGGCACTTACTACCATTCATCGTGTTATGTCGGTTCAGTGACTTACGTGAACGAAATTGCATGCATAGATATGTAAGACGATTAAAATTCAAATACAACTTTTCCAGATTGGATGCAAGGAAGCTTAGTAAAATATTAAGAATAACAAAATGTTGAAATTCCATTTCTGCTTTCTCTCCCTCTTTTGTAGACACAGAAAAACGTACAAAAAAGGCTTAGGCTCCACTTCTGGATCCACTTCTCTATTTAGTACTATATCTACAGGTTTTTCCTACGATGTGAGCAGTTATAGCTTCTCATTGAAATCAACATGGCACATATCATACTCTGAAAATGCATGTAAAGAATAATTCGTTATTCCTGACATGAGCAGTTCTCAAGTACATATTTTTACATCGGCAATAGCCATATCCAAAACCTTCACTCGTATTTTACTCCGTACGCTAGTGTCCTCTGAGCCTTGGACATCTTAATGCATTCAAGGCAAACCCTAGTGTCTTGCGCTGTAAGTTTTGTATCCTAAATCCATTCCTCTTGTCTATCTCAAACCGGAACCAGGCAACACCTAAATAACTTCCGAAGTTATATCTAAATTGATATATCTTGCATCTTCACAAACCCATTCCTGCTTGGTGTTGTTGGCGGGTAGCAATACTTTTCCCAGCTCGCTCTAAGGTATACAGATGCAATCGTTATCTTTAAAAGGCCCAAGGCACGTCACGTAACATAACAGATGGATATACCAGGGGCAAGTATTCTCCTAATATTCGATAAAGTGATGACCTTCTTGCATTTTCTTGATTCTTATATAGCGTTGCTAATATTTCTTTTATAAACGAAGTGAACTCCTAGAAAATGATTCTTTTTACTCAACACAGAGGCAAATCATTATAACTACAATTAAGCTTTACAATGTCCACTCAGCAAACGATCCCTTACCTTTTCTTTAGACTAAGGACTAGGCTTTGATAGAGACTCTATAGACAATTTTATACATGCTTGTGTCACTTTCCGAATTTGCGACAGGTTTTGCCCAATGGCCTGACCTGCCGGTAAATACCTTTTATGTTTTGCTGATGTGAATTATGTGTTCAGAACAACAGAAGAGAATTTTGTCAATGATTTAAGTACAACTTTTCACATCATCTGCTAGTCAAACTTTGTCCTTTAGTGGACATATTGTAGTCGTAGTCCTAGAATATCTGGTTTTAGTGTATTTAATGCTTGTAACTAGTGTTTGTTAAAGGTCAGTACTTTGTTTGTGAGCTAGAGAGACTTTGTCTTAAGGTGCAGGATGGCGAAAATAATACACAGACTTACTATATGATGTATGTAAGGAGAAAATAGTATAAAACAGCTCTGAGTAGAGTATATAATTCGTATCCTCAGTTTTTTCAAATTCAGTCGATCATAGCCAGCCTGGGTTATAATAAGTGGGGGTCTATATGGCTCGCTGCTGTTTCAATGCTAATAATTCTGTGAAGATTTGGTACGTAGGTATGAAACCTGGCAAGTATGTGAATTAATCTTGTAGCTAAGGACAATTCCTATTAGTTTTGATATTGTACGTTACAACATGACATAATAACCGTAGGTTGGCAAGTTACCTAAACACAGTGATTTCAAGCACAACATAAAGTGACCTTAATTATTTTAGGTTAAAGAGGTAATAAATGCAAAGGTGAGTAAGATGAGATATTGAGTGACTTTTCGCAGGGGTATTAATGACGTCACTGTGAGCAATTGTTTTTTAAATTTTTTCATATACATTCTTCTGAGTATAGATTCGAGTGGTTTCTAACCCCCCTCTTCCAGTCTGGACAGGGTTAAGGAACGTATCTACGTTCCCACAAACGTGAGAACTAGGAATCAAAATTAGATAGCTTGTTGGTGGTACAAAACAATAAACCTGCAAGAAATAGCGAAAACATGTTAGTACTGAAAAGCTTTTTTCGTCTGCCACTTCTCAGAGTACAAAATCGTCAGAATTGAGATAGGGAGAAATCAGAAAAACTTATACCAAACTGTGTTTTAAAAGTAGCCAATCAGATGTCTGATTGAGAGATTGGTGTTATTTTGGCCAATCAGTGTCCATGGACAAAAAGAATTTGTCTTTTCATTAGGCCTTTTCGGCTAACCATTTAGTGCCATTTAAAGTTTTTAAATCATGGGTTTTTTCCTTAAAAAATTTCATTAGCAGAAATTGATTATGAATAAATGGAAAATATCAGAAAAATCTTACTAGAAATACCACTGCGTTATAAAGTGAAGAGATACAAATCATGTCAAGAGCGGACTTATAAAGAGCAGATACAACGAAAGTAATGGAAAACGGAAATTGCAAGACATTTAGGGCATCGAAAGAGACGTATTTGGAGCTCTCCTCAAAGTTCGGCACGCCCCTTGTTATTCGACGTTTCCTGTAGCTTAGTTCTTCCCTACGATTATGCTTGTAGAACTGCAGTTACAGGTTATTATCCAGTTTTATGTTTCAACAGTCTTGAGGTTTCTAGTCAGGCCAAATATCTTGCTGTTTGTGTAATCGTAAACTTTTATATCATACTGGATCATACTATTTCTCGGCTTAACAAATTAAATAATTCACTCAAAGTTCTATTTTCTTACCAAAGAATCTCGTACCTTTCGGTATCCAATAGACAATAAAACCTCTTTTCTTAACGCTTCTCTGTCCATATTAGCAAATGAAGATGGCATGGACAACCGACCTTAAATTTAGCTTTGATGTATCAACGAGCTTCTAAATAACGATAGTTGTCATCAATAGGTTTCTAACGCTTTATTATCAAGTTTAACTGCAAAGTTGTTATTGGTTACTGGACACATACGGAACATGGACGAGAAGGGCGTGGTCTGGTTTGACACAATGAAAAATGAATTCTATTAGAGTTGTATCAAAGAGTAGTCGGAGAAATATACGAACGCTCTTCTTAACATTTGCTTGTCTTTACTAGCGACTCTTGAGAATGTCTTATGAATCACTTACCTTTTCTTAAAGTAAGGGGAAAATATTGGAGGCGACTGACTCCTCTATCCTAAAGTGTCCGCCACCGCATCACCAACATTTAAGTATGCTTGCCAGGTACAAGATCGTAACCCATTTAGTTTGCTCAATGCGTAATATAAGTGATACAGGGGCCGTATGATACATTAAATCAGTAGGGCGCTGGGGAGAGGGGAGGGTACGGTGTCATGCCCCCTTTACAGTATCATTGAGATCTGCAAACTGTGGGGAAAAGTATAACATATGGGTGCTAGGATATCATAACTGTTTAAATTTTCTTGGAGAATTCTTGGATAGACCGATTAAACGTGATGCAAAAGAGAAGCGTTCGGCCTCTTCCTCTTGATGTGTCCCTTCCTCATTGATCCTTGGGTACATTGCTGCATTAAATGATAATCTTTGCTCTTTCTCCTTTTTCCTTTTATTTTATTCTAAAATTGAAGGAAGCAACTAATGGTGTAATAGGAGACCCACATCAAAGCAAAACTTTTTTGAAAGGTGATTCTTACTTGTTAAAGTCAACTCGGTTTGTATGAAGATCGAATATAGCAAAAGCCACCGTGTTGCCTTCAGTTCGAGAGAGTCAAGGTTCGAATCCCGGAAGAGCCATTGGAGACGTCAGGAAGGGCTTGGTCTATGCTCCAGTAATAGTCTTATGTACATTGAAAAAACTCTAGTCACTTTCAAGAGCAGTGCATTGAGTAGAAGCTGTATTGTTCAGACAGAGAAAATTGAGAACTACTTTTTTTTCATAGGTGTTAACGTGTACTAGAAGTAGGCACAGGTCAGCGAGCGAAGCTATTCACTTTTGCTCATGGGGTTTTCGAAAAAATATCATACAATATGGGCCTTGCATCATCTAGACGAGTTTCCATGAACGGTTGCAAACTACAGTTATTAACTATTACACCAATGACTCAGGCAATGTGATGTCTGTACTCGTGTAGGATTGACTCGGGTACCAGAATCGCTATTTCCTTACGGAGACACTAACACAGTCTGTTGTCCCTAACATTGCTCCCGTAAGAGAACAAACACCTAGATTACCACTGCTAAAATGCTGCTTTAATAATTATCCACTGTTCCCAGCACTCGATCTTTAACTAGGGAAATAACGTTCTTTTTATTACAGACTTATGGTGAAAAATATAGTTTTAAGATTTCTATATAAGCTGTTGATCTGACCCATCACCTGAAAAAAGTATGCCCATACCTGCTTCAAAGCTATAGGAAACAGCCAGTTGTCTTCAGTAACAAATGACATTCGTCCCTCAGGGATTTTTCTTCATAATTCACTGAAGACACCTTTGTCCCAAGTATTTTACACAAGTCCTTTAATATTGCAAGGAAGTGATGGAACACATATCCCCATCATCTGTTCCGATTGTTTACAAATGAATTGCATTTTGATGATCTACTCCTAGTAAAGTTAAAACAGACGAGAACTCACTCGCGAAACTAAAGGGGTGAGGTCTGGTTGTGGGGCTCTGAATTTACTTCATTGTGCAATTCCATCCCAATGAAAATTCCCCTCACTTTTTCGATTGTCTGCCCTCTTTGTCATCTGAAACCTTGCTCGTGGTTATGAAGAGATCCCGCGTGAGTGAGAGAACTGCTAGAAAGTTCGAAATGCACTAGTGAAAAAGACCCGTAGATCACCAAAAGGAATTTGGTGGCGACGTATTTTTCTATGATACATTTAAACTTCTAATGTAAATATCCCTCCCCTCATTCCTACAACTGTTAATGTTGTACATGTTTTATGGCTTAGATTCTTCATAAAGCTGGTAAAAGCAATAAAAGAATTGTACATATACTAAACGCGGTCATATAGGCAAACAGGACAACAATGGAAATAGGAAACGGAAGATAATTTAAAAATAGAGTACATGGGAGCGGAAAACTAGAAAAAGGAAGCTTAAGATTGAAATATTTTGAGTGAGTGGAAAAGAAGACAGAAAAAGCAACGTGGATGAAAGTAACTTCAGACAGACAGACAGAGCCAAGAGTGAGGTGTCTACGCCTGTTTAGTGGCTGTAAATGACATGAAGAGGGAACGATCCGGTATCCAAGCCTCTCCATGGAGGGCGAACTACAAAATGATGATGATGATGATGATGATGATGATGATGATGATGATGATGATGATGATGATGACGATGATGTTGATGATAGTGATGATGATGGTGACGATGACTTTGATTATGCTGCTGATGATGACGATAATGTTGATGGTGATGAGATGGTAGTGATGGTCATGGTTATAGCTATGAAAATAGTGATAATAAACTTACCTTGATGGTAATGAAGACCAAGATAAAGATTATAATGGTAATCAAGCTAGTAAATAGACGTCCTCACTTAAAATGTGGAATGTGTCCGAGATGCCGCTAAGGAAACATCCAAACAGATATTGCTAATTTACATAAACAACTACTATGTTTGAAAATTTAAAAATACAGTTCAGTCTTCACAGTACCTGCACCAGGTTTTGGCTTAAAAACCAAAGCTAAGAAGCACATTGGAGGAATATAACAGCAAACGTTAAGAAAACAAAGAAAGTCGAACTGATTAAAGCAAGTGTACAAAACCGGTACAATTACAAATAGTTCTTCTTTGTTTAAGGGCAACAGTATTCCAGCAACATCTGACACCAATACTACGATAACGGGAAAACAAAGATATTGTCGATTTTGCTAACATAGCAACAACTTTGTTAAACCAACAAAGCTTCCTTTCTCTATAGCCATTGATAAAACGCGCCTCTTCCCGAAAACAAGATTGAGCCAAAGGGGCCTTTAAACATACTCCTAGTCTGGTTTTTCCCAGATTAATCATATCTGAATTTCCAGTATTTCGGCTTTCAATGCATCAACTATGGATCAACGGAACACACTAAAATGCGACGTTTGTGAAAACAGTAGGCAGCCATTAAAAATATGTTACTGTTGAGGGTTCTGTAAATTCATTTTGTTATGAAAGTGTAGGGGTTTGAGGACCATCAGATCTTTTCTTTACGTGCCAGAGTTGTGTTTTTTGAACGAAATTTGCCATTTCTTTGTTGGTGACGGTGGAAAATTGCGCATTTGGGCGTTAGGTACTTTTTTGATGACCTTCAACAACACACCAGGCCATTTATAAGAAAAGGTTGCGAATACGTTGACTTAGTGCATCATTTATGACGAACCCTGCTTGGAGTTTTAAGTTCTGAAAATGTCGCTCCAATTTTTGAAGGATTTGACTGATTAGTCTCAGGGGAGGGCATGTATATATGTGCTTTTCTCTTTCTCTTTCTTGACATCTTTATGAGGGATATTTGCATTATTACAAATTGACATGTAAAGCGTGAATCTGCAGGGGCACATGAGGGTCGTTAAAAAGGTTTTCGAAACAAAAAAGAGTTCTTGTCTAGTGTTAACCGATGCCACTACAAACAGCTTACTTTATGATTAAGAAAATTGGGTAAATATCTTTTATAATAGTATGTATTGTGTCAGAAATCAATAACAAGACAGCATAAGAATGTAAAAAGATTAAACGCAAAAGGTGTTTGACATTAACAACTCTGCCTAAGAAGGGTCAAGTGAGGGAATGGCCGAGTTACCACATTTTCGTGCAGGAACAACCAGGTAAATCTACCGTTTTATCTCTTCTTTTCCTAACCGATTTGCAGGTTGTAAAGTAACAACACCTTGTAATAAATCGGCAGTATAAACAGGAGGAGGGCATGACGTAATTTTGTCCCCTTAATACGCTACAATACGGCAAACTACTCCGGAATGGACTGCGCACGGGGCCATGCAGTGTCAGGAAAGCCACTTAATGCAAGATACAATGGTAAAACAGTCGGGCTCAAACTTACACGAAGATTGTAACAATGTGCTTCCATTACTATTTTGTCGAGGAATACTCGTCCCTTATAAAACGAAAATCAATAAGCTACTTGCGTGATAAAGGTTTCACTCTATATCAATTATGAATACCAAGAGCTAAAAGCTCTCGTACGATAAGGTACATTACGTAGGCCTTTGCTTTAATTTCAAGCTAAGCCCACAGCGTCCCGTTGATGGGTGATTTCAAGCGCGATGGGCACTTTTCAAACTATTGTTGCAACAATATTGTAATATCTGAAATCGATAGATGGTGGAGTACAAACTACAAAATCCTGATTTAAATCTTCATTTATGTTATGTTACGCTCATGGCCCCAAGAATTTTATCATTTACTGGAAAGTATTTATTCTGAGAACTTGAAAGCTTTTAACTCTTTCATGGTCAACCGAACACCACTTCCAGATCCCAGTTTAGGGAAAATTACGTATTGATTTGTTGAAGTGATCGATAACAAAAATGATGATGGAGATGAAATCTAGAGGACTATACTGGTGCTAAGAGAACTCGGATAATCACTGTTAGGCACACGTGGTTGTGGTTGTTAATGATGATGATCATGATGATGATGATGATGATGATGATGATGATGATGATGATCATGGTAATGACTTTTATGATTTTAATCCTCCGAGACTGCGAAAATGTTCGAAGAAGTAGGTTGAAGCAATAGTAGAAGGTCACTTTACTGGGAGGGTCGGGTGCCCTCCTTGTAAAATTTGGAAAGTTTTTTTGCTAGAACAAGTGTAGGCCGTTTTATGGGAATCATTTATCCTATTAAGAAAATGACAGGTTTTATAAAAAATGATGGTGGTAGATGATGGTATTGCGAAGGAGGGGGGATGCGTTATGAGGAGGTAATATCAAGAGTTGTAAGAAGGACACTGTTTCTGCTTCTCCTGATGGTTTTGGTCAGGCAAATGACGATTTAAGATGAGAGACTAAGCTTTATGACTCGAATGAAATACGGAGCATTAGGCTGATTCCGTCCCAGTTCCCTTTAGAACCAGGCCCGTAACCAGCAGCGCCCACCCCGGAGGTAGGAAAATTGGCCATTAAAGGGGACGATTAATTTGGACTAAAGTAGCATGTACTATATCAATATTTTAACAGTGGGTAAGGCATCAGTCCTATATGATAGGGGCAGCCCCCCTGTAAAACGACGTGCTTTTCCCCGTGTTCTGTTTTCCTTCATCGTCATTCTCTTTAAACTTCTTTGTTGTCTATTCCTTGCTTGTTTTCTTGGACTTTTAATGTTCTTCTTGGGTTCTATGTTCTTGCTCTGCTGGTGTATCTTCTTTTTTCTTCTTCTTCTTCTTCTTCTTCTTCTTCTTCTTCTTCTTCTTCTCTTGCGAATCATAAGCATAGGTTCTTCGGGCTTTTAATGCCAAGTACTTCGTCATTTTAGTCATGGCATTTTGTTAGATCCGAGAATAATTTCAAGAGTTGTATTATTTTAAGGAGGTAGCCCCTATGTAGGATCATTATTGAGCCAGGAGAGGAGACTGGTGAGTCAAAATCTATCATAGTGCATTAATGATTCCGTACCTGCTATCGTCTATCAGTACTTAAATGTTTGTTAATATCAAACATTTTGATGGAGCACTTTTCGTAGTTCGAACTATGACCTTAAAACAATATCAGTTCATGAGAAAGTATGTGAGTTAATGAATCTGAATATATGGACACAGGTAGCTGACTTAAGTTGTGCCATAGCATATTGGAATCGTGCCATGAAATCACTCGAAACTTTGTTCTTCAGTAGTATTTTAGATCAAAGGACATCGTCCTGATATGTTCATGTCTTTATTTTTTGTCTGAGAGCTTTTGTGGAGTTTTTTCAAGATTCCATCGTCTGTTGGCCTGCCGATAGACAGAGCGGCAATCAGGAGCAAGGTGTTCCTGACTTGAAGCGCAAATGGATGTATACCTATCTAGAGGCCAATAGAACACATGAAGATTTGTATCCTATGCCGATTTCGCTGTGTCTGGTCAATAGTATCCTTGTCTGCTCCACCTGAAGATCATCAAGGCTCTCCATGGTTTAGCGATAATTGTGAATACAGGATACAGCAGGTTCAGTGCAAGTTTTCTAAACGGGCAGGTTTTACGACCCCCTTTGTTCACAATCAGCTGTTAAAGCAGTAGAAAGCACGTGTTAGGGTTTGCTTGTTTTCTCTAGACAACGTACTGTCTCAGACGATTTGTTCTCTTTTTGGTTCTTTCTGAAATTCCTTCATATAAAGTCGTTCTACTCTGCCCTGAAATTGGCTAAACTCCTATTGTCCAGAAAACAAAGAAACCAACCGAAAACAAAAGGGATTGAAAGCAATAATTCGGCAAAAACAGTATGATCTGTGAGAACCCCCGTAATATGACCGATTTCCACCACAGAAGCTCGGAACGATTCACCAAGGTCATTGACTCCGACTTGTCTACCTCGCTTGACTTGGATATCTAAACTTGTTTTCAGTCTAATTTTGCTTGCTAGTAGAGACAAACCGTCAATTGATTAATGCATCTAAAGGCTTCTCATCTACTTCTGTGTGAGGATCATAGCTGGACATATTCTCTGAGACGTTCTGATTGATTTGAAATCATCTAGACAGTAGTAGGCGGAGAAGTCAAGTTGACGTAGTCTGGTTCTTTGTTTGACTGTCAGCCAATTAACCAATCAGCGATAGAATTCCGAAAGAGCACGATGGCCCGTCTGTGAATGAGGTGCCCAGCGCCTAGTTGCTATTGTGATTACTGGAGCGCTAATCCACGTGTCCATGCTATCATAACGTCTGTTAGAGTACAGACAAGACCATTGTATAGTTAGTAGGTCCTGTCCATGTAGTTTAGTTATATGTGTGAGGTAGCAACTTTAGGATCTTTTTTATAACAATAGAAAACTTACAAAATGGCAGAGGAGAAACAGGATTCTTCAACCTCTGAAACAAAAAACGATCCAGGGTAAAGTTTGTACTTTGCACAAGGTCCTTCTCCGTCAAAGATACCTTGCTCGTTTACTAGTCTCGAGGTTTGTTTTGCCCCAGTTACAATTCTCATGAGAACATTTAGCATTATTGTGGAGAAATGTACTGGATTTAAGGGGAAATCTCAACACCAACTGTTGCGTTTATTTTCGTTTTTATTGAGGGATAAAAGTCGAGATGTTCTAGTCATCATAGTCTTTGGTTTCTCTTGCCAGGAAAATGTTTATTGGAGGATTGCACAACATGACTACTGCAGGTAAGGCAAAACATTTGCTTCCGTCATTTTGTGAGGTGTGTGTACTTTTACTTCTGTTGATTCCATGGGGACAAAGTGAGTACAAGTAAAATGATAACCCCTGACTGGTGCCGAATCAAGCCACCACAGTGTTTCAGTCATTATCCTTACAATGGAGAGGGCTTCAAGTTTTGACAAGGGACGACAATTGATAACCGCAGAACTCCGAGGCCTTATATTTGCTTATTCGATCAAATATCCTTTGAACGACTACTGATCATCCTTCTATAGCCGGAGTCGGGTTGTTATCGAAATTTATATAGACAGCACTTTGTTTAGTACCAAGTAGAATGTTCACCCTCCAGACTTGACGCTGTGCCGGGACACATTTTTCGAGCCTTGTTGTATTAAGGCTGTATTTCCCGCTTGTT
>JAAAKL020015902.1:0-11274 GCA_010016065.2 Carybdea cf. marsupialis auct. non (Linnaeus, 1758)
AACAAATCAAATTCGAACTTTTGACGGTGGCCGAGTAGCAAAACTTGCTGGTTGCATGAAGTTACATTCAGATACCCACATATGAAATGATGTAATAATATAATGGACAGAAAGTTGTATAAAATTGTATAAAAAAGATTAAAAATTAGTCAAGCAAATGCACTCACTTGTAATACTGCCTTGTGCTTACAACATGAACAGTTTAATCCTGCCCTACGCAAGGGGGAGCTTTTTTCCACAGCTGTCTTCCCGCTGCAAGCAGTGCTGTGAGCGGCCTTTGAAAAGTAAGAGGGAGTCAAATATTTCTTTTTGCTGACCACACCCTGAATTACCCGAAAATTGCCCGAAGATACTCTTTCAGGTATCACGCGTATACAAATCGATAAATCAGTAATAAATTAATAGATCAACAAAATATTCTTTCCATTTCATTAGGGTGAGCATTTGTGTCAAAATTATAGATTGCTAATCACTGGACGTGTTCATTTTAAAGTTGAAAGATTATTGTAATTTGGGTTCATCGAAACCTCTATTTTCTCCTCAAAATTTCAAATCCTCTCTCGTGGACAGCTTCTCCTCATTTTACTCACAATAATATAATCGATTCTTGCCTGAACGGTCCTTTATCCCCTCATCGAGTACAACTTAAAAGACGGGTATAATCGAACTGCAGCTATTTTTTAGTAGGAATAACCAGTTTGTGTACAGTTTAACAACAGCTCATAATGTTGTATGATACGAGTGTTGCGGTAGAAGTGTCTTTCATTCTAAAAGCCGGTATGATAAAAGATACAAGGGCCACAAAAAGATGGGGTAATCGATGTCAATATATTGTTTCCATAACTGTAAAATTCGCCGACGTTCTTTATCGGCCGCTTCATTTAAAAATCGCTGTCATTCTCTCAAGCATTTCATCTCTTGTAATTTTTCCGATAATGGCATATTTACTGAGAAGTCATTCCTCCATTTGACAGTTTAATTTTAACACATTTTATATAAAAGCGACCATTTCTAGTGAACAATATATACCATCTTGCCAATATCTGTCCTCAGCCGCGTTTGTATCATCTGTTTGGTGCCCTTTATCAACGCTAAAACTGCTGTCTAAACACTTGTGGTAATGTTGAATGGTTAGAGCAAAGACAGCGTTTTCTTGTTGTGCAGCTGACTTCACGTAGGATTCTTCCTTATAATAGTAAGACTTGACTCAAGTCGATTTGTAATTGCCTTATTTTCACCTCTATAAATGGTCATATCATCTTGTGGAAATCTATGGTAAAGACATGTAACAGACATCAGGAATGCTACGACGCTGAAATACCTTCCGTAAACAAGATTCACATTTCAATTTTAGTATAAGAATAGAGAGAGAAATACTAAAAGAAGCTCATATCATTGTTAGAAAAGATCAGCATTTAGAACTAAGAGCATGTAAACTTCCGACTTCACCTATTCCGAGACTCCAGTCTGTGTTTTCTGGCCCAGTCCTCAGCATTCTCCCGTGAACAACGCGTACCTTGTACCGTTGCTGGATGTGTCGGTTACTGGCATAAGAACTAAATTACAATGTCAGACGTTTTGGTTTGCACTTTGAGTACAGTTGGAAACGTTTCTTTAAAAAGTACTTGGCAATCTTCAAACGTGCTTCTTACGTTGAAGGTAGGTCATCCCGTGCTCTATCTCAGAGCATGTGATAGAAATAACATGTCCTGGGCCACGGCATTAAGAGAAAGGGTAGGCAGATCCTTTCCAGTATTTAATCCCTTCCTTTATATGGCACTTGATAGGATACACTTGAAATACGCTGGCAAGGCTCAAAATTCCAGCATACCATTTAAATGAATATCAACAACTATAAATTAGAAATGCTTGTTGAAAAGTAACTATCAAAGTCCTTAAATTTTTTATCTTCAAAAAAATAAAGATTTATTACGCCAGTGCATTTACTTGATTATAATTTAGATTTTTATCTATTCCTTAACCCTAAGAAAAACTATAGTATCTGATATTACCATTTCCTACAGAGAACTGGCTCACAGCTATGATAATGCTAAAAACTCAGTGGCTATTTGAATTTTAGGCCATTACGTCACAGTACAGCTAGATATTGACAGGTCCCCATCACACTTTTCAGGATGAGGGAACAACATCTGCATTATCCCCGCACTGTTGGTCCCAGAAATGTCAAATTGTCCACGTTTAATCCTCCCCCCCCCCCATTTTTGCAGTGGTCTGCGAGGTGACATGGTACTTTAACTGCATTTAAGAATCCCTTTTTTAAATACTGTTGACTACTAAAACGTAAAATAAACTTATTTCAGGATTAACTGAGTATAAGCACATAACTTCATACAAAGAACTTTGTTACCTAAAAACTGACATGATCTGTGCCCCCTCCCCCCAAATTAGATTTAAAAGCTCCTGCCTGTATCTACATTTTGTTGGTTACTTTTGGTACGGATAATTATGACGTCATCATTACCAAATTTTTAATTTTGATTTTTAAAATTGTATATACAAAGTGTTTAAAAAAGGACTGAAATGGAATATAAAAACGCCATAGACCTAATTGACCCCAAATGGAAGAGACGACCAATATCTTCATTAAAGATGCGGTTGACTGTTGATAAAATGGTTAAAATATTCCTTTATGGTCGTAAATAAATATGACCTTCTTTGAATGGACTTAAATCAAGTACATAGGGGAGAAGACGTCACCAGAACTGGACATTCTTTAACTCACAATTGTTAATTGACATTTTATTTGCTCAACTTTACTACAGAACCATAACTTAAAATCTGCACGCTCAAAAGATTTCTACATAGCAACCTTGCCGCTGTTCAATTTGGGGCTATAAGGTTAGCTCATGAGAAGATGTCTATCGCTTCACAGCAAGGGATAGTTTTTGCTGTAGTCACATTCTTGCTATTATTCACAGCCGTGTTGGGGTGTGGAGGAGGTAGCAGAAAATGCACTTATCAGACATGCACATCATCTTATGGAGGCTGGTCACCAGCCCCTTGCCAGGGGTGTTGTACTCGTCAAACGAAGAAAGTCTATCATCATTATCGTAATCATGAAAAAAATGGGGGTTGCCCTGGTAACCAAAGATGCTCGACGAGAGATCAACATCAGTATTATTGTAAGTAACATATCTTGAAAGTATACATTGCATTTTATTTGTGTTCTGATGAAATTTCAATTTCATAAGGAACGAGTTGTAGTTGTAACATGTGGCTAAATCATATTAGCTGCTACTTAGTATCATGTAACCTTATACAGTATTTCATTTTTATGTTTGGGATCTAGTTAACAAATTCCTAGCTGTGCCACGAGTAAGTATTTCTCATTATATCAGACTCTTACTCGAAATACAGTGATTTCGGACCTTTCTATTGTACAAGAAAGCAATATTACTTTATTATACATGTGAATACCAGTATACTCTTATATAAACGTAGCCTAGTAATTAAGAATCAATATTTAAGTGCAGGTATTAGAAGATTGCATTAGCTATTGTGTACAGGGCTTTCTAACTACTCTTAGGCATCCACCTAAATGGCAATACCAGTCTACAAATAGTAATGATGAATCGGTCATACAGTGTACAACACACATAATCGCATTAAAATTCGTAAACATTAAGCTAGTATATCTTAAAGAAACCACAAGGATGGTATTTTTTGAATTTCTTTAGATGAAGTGATTTCGTCTACTAGAGGAGATGTGAGAATACGTATATTAACACATTTAGTTTTTCTGCAATTTATCTAGCTTTCTGGTGTATTATATATTTATATCATCTACTGAACGTTATTTATCGTCTCCTTTCTTTACAAAGTGTTACTCAACTGAAACGTGTGATATTTACAAGAATTCTCAGTACTATAAGATACGGTTGACGTCAACTGTTTTTAAAACCCTACAGTGTCCTTTGAAATTGGATAAAGCCCTCACAGTTTACATAAGCTGCCTTTTAGTTCTGAAATATAAAATATCAACGAATAAAGATCACAGAGAATGATGATAGAACTAACAGATCATATCCAGCATCAAAAGGAGTACTTGTGCCCTTCTCTAATTTGTCTAAAATATTCAGCTGTTCTTTCAAGATACCGAGTAATTAAAACCTTTGACTTAAATTCTTTTATTTTGTGGAAGTATGTCAGTTCTCAGACAAACTTTTTAAACTTAGGTAATTTGAAGCAAAAGGTATCAATTACGAAGCCCAAAATGCCCGGGTTTCTGACAACTCATTTGTTTATTGACATTTCAAAGGGGTATGGGATTTAGGGCTCACGTTTCAAGTACTTTTGAACCTGTTCTAAACCACAAGGAGACATGTGAAACACCTCAGGTACACTAGTGAATAAATAGACAACTTAAGATGCATCATTCGCCTGCCAACACCCATGAGAATTTATCTTGATTAGACAAGTGTAGTGAGTGTTGTGTTTAAGTTATGTGTCTATGAGGCTCTTAATGTTTCTTGTTATCTCACGAACGACTTTAAAAATGTTTTGAAACAAACAAAACAAACCTATTTTGGATGTGAATAACGCACGTTATCCTATAAGCTCAGCTCTGGTTTTATTATCTATTAAGCCTAGATAAATGTAACATGTCAACAGTAATCTGATCTGGTGCCTTTTGAATAGCATTATGTTAACTTTCGGTTTTTGAAGCGTCATTGTCTTAAACACCAAACTGAGTATGTTTCTTTATAGCTAATAGATCAACTACCACTGCCTCTCATATGCTAAAGACATAAAATCATAGATCTATCTGTATCTGGAAAGGGTGCATCTATATCATTTGCACAAAAAAGTAATTAAAAAGCGTTGTGTACTTTCACCATGTTTAAAACAATCAATCAAATACCATTCAATTCAGTCGGTGCATGTTAAGGCTGTACATGCCTAGACTACTTCGATGTTAATTAAGAACTACTGAACGTACTTTCTTGGGACTGTCATTTTTAGACATCAATAGACTTTAATGATTGTGTTCAACTTTACCAAGATAGGGAGAGAGTCTAGGAATCCCTCGAGCAAAGACATGTGTCTAGAACTATGTAAACGCTTCAGTAATGGTGCTACAATTGTATGTGTTTCCGCAAGACTTGATAAAAAATGATACAATTTCAATTTTTATACTTATGTTTTCCTAGACATGACTTGAATAGCATATTTGAACTTTCATGAAATACTGTTCTCTTGCATTATGTCGTACGTAATAGTTTCTCTTCAACAGAATCACTAGTCTAAATTCAAATAGTTTACTAAAATTCCGATAGTAATAGAGCATTCAATTAGTTCAAAACTTGATACTTTTACCAGTATCTTTTTCAACTGAAAAGGACTAAGAATCTGTGACGTCACATCGAGAAAAGAACTTCAGAGCTCTTTTGAAACTCATATTAACTGACAATGGCAAGGCTGAAGTAACGGCATCTCGATGTAGTTCACTTTCGACGACGTTGGTAAGCAGTGAATCCGATTCATATGCAGACTTTGAAGAAAAAGTAGGAGGAAGATCCATCTTTATTGCATATTATACTAGAGTAATTCACAAGACGCAATCTGATATTACAGGTCAAATGTTTGTGCCTGCACAATTTGTAAAGGAAGTGCAGAATATATCAGTAGGTGAAAAAATTGAAAAAGACAATCGGTTATTGATTAGAGGAATTAAAAACGGTAAGCTGATTGTTTCTATTTTCCCTTGAGCGCACGGAATTATGACATATATGACATTTACTGACATAGGGTCACGAAGCACGTGATATCCTAAAAATAATTATCATTGTTCAGTTTGGGCGTCATAATTCCCAGAAAAAAACCTTGAAAAATAAAACTTCGCAGTATGTTAAATTTCTTTCATAATTTTTAATGGTACGGTACTACTACGATTTTCTTGTACTCTCTACCTCTAGAGTACCATCATATTATCCATAATGATCTCGGAATAAAAATGTACTGATTCATTGACCTTGTTATGTAGAGAATTTTCACGGTAGGATTTTCAAAAGTTTTAAAACCATATTTGCTGCATTTGCCGAGCGTTGGTGGATGAGACACATTGTTTGATAGCATGCCAGGTTTTAGATTGTAACGCATGTTGTACTTTATAAGCACAACAACAATTTTTTCACATGAAGAGTATCAATTTCTTGGTGTGACGTCACAGCCTCACTTCTGTGACTGGGTCTCTTCCATTATTTACCCACAAGACTTATCATGTTAAGAGCCTCCTTTTCAAACAAAAATTGTTTCGCAAAAATGTATGAAGCATATTAAATTATAAAAACAGTTTCTATTGATGATTTCAGAATTGGTGTCACATGCACTTTAATTTTTTCGTAGTTAATGAGAAAATTAGAAGAAAAAAGACTCAACCCTACCTTTGATGTGTCGGTACTTCAATTACTATTCATTATTTACCAGAAGCAGAAATCAGCTTTGATGAAAAAGAGTAACTTAGGAAATGTTTGCATTTCTGCATAGAAGGCAGTTAAGCTATTCAAGAGTCACAATTAAAAACAGAATCTCTACAAGATTAGAACGAAACAAAAACAAATATGCATGGAGTTACCCACAATGTGTAAGCGTATCCTTATGCAAAATAACTGTATGTCAGATATAAGCAGAAGACGCCATAAGAATATTTCATTTTTGTGGTCATGTATTGCAATACGTGCCCACCTTCCCTTCGACTACAAGTATCGAAAGACTCTACTTTAAAATAACAAGATGGGTCACCATAGCTCAGTTGGTAGAGCAGCAAGGCGAGAGTAAGAGAATCCTGAGTTCGTATCCTGGTAGTGAAATTTTTACTCTTCTCTAGTATCTCTTCAAACATTAAAATGATAATAAAAAACCTGTGCCGCAGGTAGTGCCTAACATAGTCACATAAAATTTATGCAGCATTTTCTATTTAACCAGCTAAAGAACATTTTCAGATAAATCTTGGATTGAAATGATCAATAATGGCTTTGTAGATCATTGGTACAACTGAAGCCATTAGTATATCATTACTATTTCGTTTCTTCATGCTTAAGTTAATCATCTTAACATTTTAACAAATCACCTAACGAACAGAACGAATTACATAGATTTATCAAAAGAGTATGAAGCCACAGCTGTTAATACAAAATCAGTAGACATGGCGTATTTTTGTCAAGAGGATATGACATGATAATCCCTATCGGAACTTAGAAGTCAATTATTACATTGATGTCGTATGTCATATTTATTTGTGAAGGGGATGTCAGAATAGGATTCATTTAGGATAAACAGTATATAAAACACGATGAAATATTTCATTTAAGAAAGATTATTTGACTTAAGAGAAACTATACCATAAATAATGTTACGAGTTAGGAATTACTCAGCTCTAATAACAGAACATAGTAAATATTTCTAAAAAGCAATAATTCATCTCTAACTGCGAAGGTGTTGTTTACATACTCAACAACATAAACACAAATCCAGCAATTAATACTTAGAATGTTCCGGGATGTAATGCCTCATCTAAAGCTTATTTCTTGTCGGTTTTTTGTAATTAACGATGTAACAAAAACTTGATAAGGACATGTCAACAAGTCATCATATCGACAATGATCGAGGCATGCAGCTGTTTCTACCGGAGTTCCGTATAACCTCTTCATGTCATTAAGCAATCCATCGAAGACTGAACAGCTACAAAATTACTCTCTAGTTAAAGTGAAAACCGCTCACTTTAGTGTCGTTGACATTCGTCATTCAGCCATGCAACTCTTACTGCAGCCGGCACTGGTACTACTGCCCTTTTGGGTATCTTTAGTGAATGGATGTGGTGGTGGGAGCAGAAAATGTAGCTACCAAACATGTCACACTACCTGGGGTCATTGGTCACCGACTCCATCTCAAGGTCGTTGTGTCAACCAAAGAAGCCTTGCAAACCACCATTATCAATCACACAGCAGAAATGGTGGATGCCCTTCAAGTACCCGATGTCATACCTCAGACAAATGGCGGCATACATGTAAGTTTGAAGCATTACAGAGTATTCTCTTCTATATCTGCATACACGATCACTGAAGCCTTATTCAATCCATATATAGGTAAGACAAAAAGGGAAGTTCAGACATTAGCATTTTATTCCTGTTGTTATAGCAAATCCAGATAGGAATAACTTATGGCAATTTGTAACATGTCTGTTATCTCTCATGATAAGGAACCTCAAGATTATCAAGATATATGATGCAATTAAAGAGCTAATTCAATAAGAAAGATATCATGTGCTTGGTGATGTCACTGATGTCATCATCCAAATAAGACCAATAGTTTTAGTGTATACAAAATGTAACTACTTTCAAGCTACCAAAACCACAAAGTAATAATAACAAAAAAGGTAAAAATAACTGCAAGTTTATTTGCAATTTTCTTCATGTCAACATCAATGAAATGAAAACACAAGTGCTTTATGCAAGAGTGTATGCAACAACCTGTTGAAATCGAATCGCTGAAATTTAACGATTTTCTCATATTGTTGAATACAAGTGGATTACAAGCTTTAATCTTCATGATATGGTTGAATTGACCTGCTTACTTTTGATGATATTAATAAACCAAAATAGTGATTTCACGTCCAATTAATTGTCTTTGTTGAAGTATTTTGTGGTATCAAGCAGCATCAACCCATTTATCCTAATGTTGCAATAAGCATTCCATTCCGATGTTTTCCATTTTCCTCATCCCCAGCTGAAACTCAAAAATTCAACAGACCTTTTCAGCTGTGTCCTAGTACAGGGACTTCACTTTTGATTTCATCCCCACCCACCCTTAACTGGTGGCTGCAGCGAAGACTTGCATCTCCCGGCAGTTGTTAATACCAATTATGGCGGGATTTTTACAACAATTCAGCAGTGCATAAAAATACCCAAAGAAATAACTTTGCCCCCTAATTTTGGAAATGTTGAAAAAAGAACATTGAAAAAGAATTAACATTTGCATGATGGGATGCTGCTGCTTTTTACCCTAGCAATTCGTTTCCCGTTGGGGAAACTCAAGAAATGGTCTAGTTGAAAAAAGTACAGTAGTAAAGGCTTTTTAAGTAGAGGACAAATTAAGAGATAAATTGTTTGATGGTAAAAATATACTCGCAACGCTACACAATAAATAAATAATAAGGTCTTTGTACAACTGTAATAAGTCTATAGAACAGAGCTCTAGCTAGCAAAAAGATCAAGAACAAAATGTCATGGTTACCGTCATGATAAAAAGTAGTGAAACTTCAACTAACAGACAGAAATCAATAAGCAAATACCGACCTTTGCTATTGGATAAGCTGTGTTGATTCAGATGTGAGCACAGACAAATAAGTGCTTGAAAGCTCAAAATGGTGTTGATAACGAAGAAATGTAGATGTGGGTCACAAGAAACACTTACGGTCTTTAGGTTACGTTATGTTTCATGAATAATGCGATCTTCAGGTTTAACATGAAATAAATTAAAAATATTCCTTCTGTCATAAAAATTAAAAAAGAAAACCACGATCAACTAAACTGGCGTCTTCTGAAGTAAGGAAATTGTTAAATTTATCATTTAAAGTCCGCAATGCCGTAAATTATCTGATTCAAATAGTTTGAGAGAGCTCTATTTCAAATAAAATGGTGTACCACCTTTTAAAAAATATCAATATTTGGAATTAGAGTTGATCTGTTCCATCATTTGAAATGATCAGTTATATATCAGATCAGATCGCTAAAACTTGTAGTAGGAAAAATAATTAAAGCAAAGAACTGTTTTAGGTGAACATGATTAGTACTAGTCGATGAGAGCACAATTATTAATCACCTCACTGAACAGACGATGTATGATTCTAGGAATACAACGATGTTCAATCATTGGGTCTTGCCCTTGTTCGCACACCCTTCTAGTAATTTATCAATGACCGACCTCCCTTTCAAACTAACTACTGGTTATCGCATATCTTCCAGAAATAGCTAATATCAATCTGAAGCTGATATAAAAGCAGTAAAGCAACTGTGTTCCTATAACCATTATTGTTATAACAAACAGAAAAATAATAAATCACAGATGACAAAACACTTTCAAGGTTACAATCCGCTGAAATAAAGATGCAAGGATTCGTAACATCGTGGCATTCTTGCATTCACTGGGACTTCGCCTCAAACTGCCTTGAGAGGCTGAAACCTCTAGTTAAGAGTCACTGTCTTAAGATAGAGAAAGACACATATTATTTTATTCACCTATTGTTTTATTTACCGTACACTAGAAGTATATGAACGCCATTTAACAACATTCGACCAGGACTTCGCCCTTTTTTAAAAAGTAAAATCTTACACTATTGTAAAAGAGCTGAGTTAAAAGCAAGCTGTAATGAGTTTTCAGAAACAAACCATGTAACAATTGTAGCAAGAGAGAGTAGACTATAACCAAATCACAGTGTGACTTTTCAAATTCCTGTCTAGTTTTGTAAAAGTTTGAAAGATATCTTTGTTGCACTTTCTCTTTCATGCCTTTCCTCCTGTCAACCGGTATTCAGTTTACCCAAACACAAAATTTATTCACAGTGAAATTCACCAACTCAATTATATTTCAAGTCCTCGTTAAGCTCTAAAACTTATGAAGACTTCATACAAATATCCTTCAATAGTAGTTAGAAAATATTTTTAGGGAGATTAGCTACTTTTAGATGAGTTACTATAAGATCAGTTACTTTTTGAGACTCCGCAAACCATTTGACTTTCTAGCTTTTCTTGTTAATTCTCGATTAACTCCGTCTATATGCCTTAATTGTTTTGTACTTAAAAGCGATCAACGTCGAAACGCAAAACCCTTTCATTTTATAACTTCTACTGCTTTAAGAAGCCGGAATAATTGGCGGGATAATCTCAAAGATATTAAACTATTGTTTTATTTTAGTTGGCTTTATACACCTTAGTGTTTGTTGACCCCATCCACTTTCGAAGCCAACAATTCTGGTAAACATACATTAAAGATTTTTGCTATCAGCTGTCATCCTTCAATTATGACAAATCTTAATTTATTAAATTCTTCTTCTGTCAATATTCTGTAGAAATAATATTATTAATTGACAATGACTATCCCTTTACGTAGCGAGATTTTACATTTTAACAAAAAAATTTATCGGGATTTTAAATTCGTTTGGTGTTTAAAGTTCAGTACAACTAATGAAGGGCTACCTTTTAAAAAAATATCAATATTTGGAATTAGAGTTGATCTGTTCCATCATTTGAAATGATC
>JAAAKL020015903.1:0-11273 GCA_010016065.2 Carybdea cf. marsupialis auct. non (Linnaeus, 1758)
TTTCTAAAAAGATGGTAAAAGTTCTTTTCTTTAATAAACGACGAACCCTACGCGGTTAACTATCGTATCCTTTTAGTGGCGCTGCCCCTCCCACCCTCTTCGCCGTTTAAGAACTTTCTAACATACCCGTTCAAAAACTCTTTGTTTTTTATCTTCATGTGTCTCCTACGTGTAATCTTGTTAAGATAAAAAGGCAAATGTTTCTTTCGACCTAGTCGATTCCTGTCGTTCTCTGTGATCACAGTTTGCATATTTGACGCTTTTTAACTTGCCGTTTGTTACGCAATAAGGTAGGTACAGCAGCATCCCGTAACATCTTCCTTGAAGGCTCGTAACGAAGCAATTTCACTGTCAAGTCCTCTTGGAACGTTTCTGGGATATAATGGCTTTCGCACAGTACTTTATCTCTGATAAGGTTGAAAGAATGGATGCTTCATCCACAACCTATGTTCCTAAACCAAACAATGATTCTATTATTCTCGGCTTCGTCCATCGATTTATCGGGGATGAGGCTCTGGGATACAAAAGTAACTCATCTTGTGCAACCCTGTGATCTAGCCACTATTGATAGCTTGACACCGTGGCATACCCAAGGTTTGTGCAACGTTTCTTGACGAGGTGTAGTCATAATATGTAAACAAGGAAGGTCAACGTGTATGCAATTGCTGAAGATTTCAAGTTTTGCCTGTGTGGAATCATTGCCTCTCGGTCCATCAGGTGTGATGAGAGACTGACGTCTTTTCTACTGAGTAAGAACGAGGCTGAAGGAGAATATGGCGCTTTACATAGAGAGAACAATGGCGGCAAAAATAACAGCGAGTATGAGTTTCTCTGGTATAAATATCTGAGACGTATCTGTCAACATCCTGGACTTTACCGTAATAAATTATAATAATAGAAGCTGTGCGCTAATTGAAGATATTTGTGTTTTTAAAGCCTTACGTTGAAGTAATGTGCTAAGTCTCGGCTTGTTAAAATATTCTCCAACATATCACTTTTTTTAACTTTCATGCTGGTCAAAACACGAAATGTGCTATATCTAACTTTAGTCTTCGGGAAACATATTTTGATTTTGTCAAACGTGAGGTTCAATAATTATCTTGGTGGTTGCATTGCATGTGTTTTTAACACTCGGGTTCTTGCTAGGCCTCTGGCTGATCACTTTTTCAATTTTGTGGCTCAACGACGACTACCAATGCTACTTCACTATAGTGGCGAATTTGCGCAAGCTAAAATGGAGCTTGCCTACGTTGTCTGCAGGTTTTGAGCATTGTACAGTGCCCCTACGTTACTATTTGAGGACAGAAGTTATGAAGAGCTTGTTATGGTTGCTGCTACTTACCCATAACGACAGATATTTGTTCTTTCCCCGATTTACTTGATTTTCTATGCAGCTTTACTCCACTCGAGTCACGTTTCTATACAAGAGCTACCCTAAATATTGCTGGCTTTAATAATATCAGTTAGCGGAGCCCCCTCCCAATATGCTCTGAATCGTGTTTGTTGGGACGGACCCGGGTTATCTAATGATTTCTACTGCTTTGTAAATTGGTATGCACCAGAAATTGTGAGATCAGCTTCGATATATAGAAAATGGGTACACCTGTGAAGTTGCTCACGGATACCCGTCAATCACGACTGTGGTGAAAGGGAAGAGAACGCAGATACTTTCATTATGGAAGCATCTATAGGAACAAGTACTAAACCAAACTCCATAGGCTTTCGGGAAAATTTTGCACTTGCTATTCCCTCAGCAAATGGGAACGTGGAGAGTAGCTTCAGAAAAGTTATGCATCAATATTTTATTGTGTTTTCAATGATTTATGCCAAGCTACATTTAGCAAGTTAGAGATACTTGTCTGGAGCCAAATAGGAATGCAAGACCATGGGCGATAGTGACATATCCCCCAATTACAGTAATTTGTTATCAAGGCTGATCTCGCTTGTGTTCTCTACAAAATTGAAGGATGTGAATTATCATTGGAAAGGAGTATAACCACGAGGCAAAATAAGCATCAACTGTACAACTTTCTGCATGATGCAAATACATCGATATCTTTCCCAACGTACGGACGTTTCTCCGGTACTTACACTGTCTAACAACAACCAATTGACAGAAAAATATTATGTTAACTCGATCTGTTGAAAAGCACACCCCCCTTTCCTACACTTGGTACAGAACGTGTTATAGCATTGTAGCATTTATGGCATAGGGCACCATATGTTCAGATCATTTGTATATTGATTTTCCTTCCTACACTTCTAAATTTGTGATTTCAGAGTGAAGTGAGCTTCGGCGTACCAACTGTAATTGCTTCCTATTATGTACTCTCAGCTCGTAAAATAGTCACCTCTCAATACTCCTGCACGAAGTTGTCAGTCATTCTTAGGTCTATTTGTCGCAATGCAAATAAAAACTCTGACATTTAACAGCAACATTCTCTATTATTGTGTAGAAAATAGAGTTCATATTGTAGTCTGGAGTTCTTTTGGCGCAAATGACCTGCCCAAATAAAGGAAACAACCCTAATTAGAAGAGAACGTAGATGGATGCATTCGATTCTGTTTCTGGAGTGTTCATGCACGTGTTCTTCCAGGTCCAAATCCAGAACTTTCCATGTGGGTATGGTTGAGCCAAATATAGGGCAGTGAATGATGATCAGGTCAAATTTTCCCGTTAGTGGTAGTTTCTTTGCCTCGTCTTTATTCCATACGAGTTTGTGTCCTATTAGAACTCGACAAGATCACGTTAAGACGCCGCAACAGTTAGTTCTTACCAGCTTTGGAAGGAGCAAAGGGATTCAAGTGTCGCCTTATACTTTTACCAAAAAATGCACAAACGAGTTAAAAACTCAGTTTACTGAGATTCTCGAAGCAAGACTTTGCTCATGCGACACTGCACACCAAAGTTACAATTACAGAGATAGAGGGGGGCGAGTTGCTGCAATCGTAACTTTGGTTGCTATTTGAACTACCTTAAGAGTACCTCGATGTAGCAGTAATCCTGTATAATGTAACGAAGGTTTAAAAGGCAACATTCGGCATGAATTTGTTAGATCAGGATGTCTTGTTGCCAGAGATTGCGCATTTTCTAAAGAGTTTGCTGAATCTCAATATTGGGATGCTTATTGAGGTTATGCTTACCAAAGTAACGGTGTTTTGATGCCATGTGGTCGTGGGAATAAGGTTTCTTATTTTACTAAGACATGGGATTTTCACATGTAGTTAACTAACTGGCAACAAATATTTGCAAATTGTTTGGTGCCTAGAGAAAATGAGTATGTTATTCTCCGTGAGGACGTCGCTACGTTGCTACAGGAGATGCCGCAAATGCTTTGGTCACCGGTTCGAGTCCCGATTTTGACATATTCTCTATTTCTATCGTATCTTTTCAAATATCTATGACACGTGATATTTACGACACGAAAAGCCCTAAATACTGGGATTCACCAACATTGAAGCTGAATTTACCCTAACTACATTCTTCTGACGCTGCCTCACCATGGTATAAGTTATCCGGTCCATTTGAGGCTTCAGCCTGCCGCCCAGGTCATTTTTCAATGCGTCAAAGTTGAAAAATCTCTATCTTAACTGCCCCTTGACGTATTGCAAGAATAGAGAAAGAAAGACTTAAAATATGATTTCATTTTAAATGTCGTCGATTAGTAGGGAGACGGAAGTATGATCTAGGCCTATACTTCGAAGAAGTCTTTGCTCCTGTTAGACACAAGAGGTGGAGAATAGACCTCTAGAACTTAGGAGGAAACATGTTGCTGGGATAAGTAACGTTTTTCAAAGAGCTCAAAATCCCAACATTCAGCGAAGTATTATTCTTGAGGCTGGTATCAATTTACTTCTGCAGTCTGTTGTTATGATAAAAGTCTTGTCAGTAACACGGAAACTGTATATGCACACACTACATTGGTATTCATTAGAAGATAAATACAATTATCACTTGGTGTGGTACGCATGTTGCTTACCACTGAAAAGGACAAGATATTCAAATGCTTTCTGTGGGTCGTCACGATGATCATCTGAGATGAGTTTTCTATGGTTTAGTCTGATTTTGTAGCAGAATTCTCAAACTGTAAAACGTGCAACTCGAGTGGAAAATACCATTTGAAAGCAGATTAGTCTTTACAGTACTTCTTAAAAGACGGTGTGGGATCACAGCACGTTAATATCGAAATATAGAAACGAAGAAAATTCATTTGTCTTTCATACGTGGAAGTAAATACACACGAATATGCAGTATATAACCCTTTTTGAGTAGATTTCTTTAACTGCCGAAATGTGCTTCCTGCTTGTTTTATTGGTAAGTAAGAAAAAACTATTTCCTATATCATTCCTGTATCCCGTCTACTGCGTCAATAAAATAGGACATTCTAAGGAACTGTCTGGTCCTTTTATCAAAGCGAACAATTATAGTTTCGGGTAGCACGTGGAGACACTCAACACCATTTTAGGGATGAGATAGTGATTTTTGCTCGTGTCATATGTTAACTCTAAATATGATACGATTATCTCGGTTATTCATATTTTTTCAAATAAATTTACCAAGACAATAGAAGATAAAATACAGGTGATATATGAAGTTACTTTATTTCAGACAGCTTTTGAAGAAACTTCTAAAATTTAAGGCAGATTTAGAAACTCGAAACTAAGAGGATAGTACTAAACTCTTACCCTCTGATCAAGAATTTGACATTAATAGCAACATTGATGTTACCTACACAGCGTTACTAAAGCCCACACTAACTTCTAACTTCACTCCAAGTATTTTCTTAATGGACTTAAATCATTATACAGTACTCCCTAGGCCCTTAACTCGATTCTACAAGGTAGGTATTTACCCCGATTCTACAAGGAGGGCTGCTGGAGCACCCTAGCAGTTTCCAGAACTTTCCAGAACTGGAATGCTCCAACTTTTTATAATATCGTTTTGTTGTTGATAGAAATGTTCTTAGCACTTAACTAAAGCTGTAGTAAAATATCGATTTGCAGGATTTTTCACCAACTTCTTTTCAAAAAGCACTTCTTGCTAATGAAAACGAATAACTTGCTAACTAAACTCACCTTAAAATCTTCCTTAAGATAGAAAACTACATTGTAGGTAATTTTCAGCTTTAAAGTATTTGTTGTCCGTGAGTTATTGAAGGTGGTCTTCACAAACTATTCGGTGTAGATCAAGACCTCGTTTAGAATAGAAAAAAAGAAGCTGGAGCAGTTTTTGATAACTGAATGATAATCAAAATTACTCATTTGCATACTCTTGAAAAGGCGAGTTCACTCTTGAAAAGTGTCTTAATTGCGGAGGTTGCAGGAAATTCGTTATCGTCAAATGACTGATTTGCTTTTCTACTTGATATTTGCCTACTTTATTTCTATTTATTTTTCTACCTAACATCAACCTACTCCCTCTTCTGATCATTCCAGTTTTTAGGAAATACGAACCTACGTACGAAAATGTAGTATGCTATCGCCAAAGGTGTAAATTTAGTGGAATAAAGTAGAACAGTTTTTTCAAGTTATCTCCTAAAAGTCGAGATAAAGCTTTTACGGACTTGCGACTCAGAAGATTTCTTCCCATGGAGATATAGATAAGTAACTATCAATGCCACTATCGTGTCCTTGCTGAAAGTCACGAAGCCCCCGGGGAGCTTACGCCTCCCTCGGGGATGACTCTCTGCTCATCAGGACGTATGATGAGAGATTGTCACGAAACCGGTTCCTTATGGTTAAATTGCACACCTACAAATTACATATTTCAGGTTTCGTTATTAAACACATAGTACTATAAAAGTGTTAACAGTGCCTCAAGGGTGGCATTTAGTGGAATACATTTTCGCGTGTTTGTCGACTTCTCATGTAAATTCGCTCCTCTTGGCTTTAGTTCTATTTTTTCATAATAGAAACGATCATTTCTGTCTCTTTATCACTTATTTGTATTTCTTTGCTTTTCTATATCTCGATATGCACAAACGTTGCTCTGAACGGGACTAAATTTATCCGGGAAAGGTAAAGAAAAACTATTTATTTAAATTTTAGTGTTAAGTTAAGGTATATGTTGAAAGAATCAATTTTAACAAAAAGATAATACTGCAAGTGGAAACGCTCGTTCACGAAAACCTAGGTATCTTTGCTTCACAAGGCTCGACGGATTGTAGCATGAAAATCGCTGACTTTAATCATCCGAGCAGGAGTTTTTTTGATAAATTCTGAATAACTCAAAATCTAAACATAAAAGTTAAAAATGCAAGATATTTATTCCCTTGTTTTGCATAAGTTGTGATTAATACCACGGTATGAGTTTGCATTACCAAATGTTTTCATCAAACTATTGATACAAGGAGATACAGAGAGCTACGCCTAAAATCAGCACATCGAGTAATCAATGTCAATTTGTACCCGTATCTGTTGATGGAATTTTGTCCTTAGTTTAAAGCCACTCTAAGCATTACGTTCTCCAATTTCTGTCTCTATTTTCGTAGCTTCGACTCTGTCATACCATGTAATCATGAAAGTGCACAGTTCCACACACAGAATGTGGGGTTGAAGAGCGTTAGTAGCACTTAGAACTTTCCTTATGTAAAGTCCACGAAATCAAAATTACGAAAATAACCTCTACAATCAGTCCTTTAAGCTTCGAGACAAAACACAAATTGATGTTGCTTTTTAAAAAGCATCTCAGGAAATATGAGAAACTGATGTCTGTCATACAAAAGGGCATAAGGTACCGATCGAAATCGATGTTTATGCTCACCATGATAGAGCCGTGAAAAAATAATAGGCTATTTAATATTTACCAAGACACGACCTACTTCTTGTTCGAAGCAACATCTCCGTTAAATAACTTGTTTTCCGAAAGGGTATTGATTCTGTGAGTCAATTGATGCACTTTCAGATTTACAGCACCTTTCTTGCTCACTACAATACGTTCATGGATTTTACGTCTGGAACATTGTAATACCAAGCAACTTTACCGACGGACAGAACCTAAGGTTAGTGATAGATCTAGCAACTGCTCTATGTGCTCTATAGCTAGCCTACAGCGCAGAAATTTTGCACTTCTCCCTTTCAAAAGTCCTTGAAAAACACAATCTTTTGGCAAATTTGGTTTGTAGCCGAACAGTACATAGAAAACAGTTGTCTGAACACAGTGCACTATCGTTACCTACAGTAGGAAGAGAAAAGTCTATATTTTTTTTGACTATTCAGCAGATCCTTAGCGGGCTGTAACCTTAGTAGCTCCCTCTTACACTACACCTCTGTGAACATTACTCCGTAAACGTGCACATTTGACTTCCAAGAACCCTCGAACAAAACACTTCCCGTATCAGGTTGGTTTGTAGTCTAACAATACAAGATAATAGTTGTTTGAACACAGTGCGCTCTCGTTACCTACAGTAAGGAGAAAAAAGTCAACTTTAGAATTTTGCATTTTGATGCACGTTGAGGGTGTTTCGTGACGTCGTCTCCGTCCATGTGAAATTATCCTCATCAATATCAAAGAAATTGCAAGAGAAAGATTAAAGTTGCTAAGAGAAATGTAAACATGGAATGCTGGGCCTGACAATTAGTACTTTGGTGGATGAGGGAAGACTCAGACATGAGTCAAAGTGCAATTATCAGGGAATAATCGCAAGAACAGATGGAAAGGCTGGTATGGAGATCAAAGGAAGGAGTAGGCAATTTTGTTTTTTAAAGCCATTGTTTCAAAAGATGAGAACCGCTCTCGGCAACTGCAATGTCTCCTTTAGGGTTAGATATAGAGTCATGCAATGTAAATATTACTGATCATGTTATATCGTTGTAAAGTATGAACCCTGAACAAAGATGTAGAAAATGCCATCAATGTGAAAAAGATGTGGCTTGTGCATAGAATGCTTTGAGCACTCTACTGAATAGTACCATTGGGTCGTGTCAGAACTTAACTCTGCACAAGACATGTTCAAGTCCGAATTTCTTTCCATGTTTTCCAAATAATTCATCAATATTATTTATGATAAAATCAACATGATATTCGTAACTCTATAAAGGCTGTAAACATATTTCCTAACTTATGGCTGGATTCCAAAATTTAGCACAGATTCCAAAACTCAAATGAAAAGATAATCCAGAACTTTAAATTATCGAACACTTAACCTTGAAACTCTGGAATTCTCTAACTCTGCAACTCTATGCCTTAGGTCAAAAGCGTTCCTCTTTCGTATATTCATGGGCATGACCTACAATAGGTAACAAATAACCGGTCTACTTCCAGAACAAGTATTATGAAAAGCAATAGTAACAAATCATTCGATCTTAAAGGATCGTAGAGTGCAATGTATGGTGCTGAGCACAATGGATAGAACACAGTTTAGATTGATGAGTCATGACACGAATTGAGAAGTCAAAGAGGAGTCAAAGAAGACTGAGAATCAAAGTGTTAGATAGTGTTAGATAGGATGTCTTGGTGCATCAATTGCAGTAGATGCTGCCATTGATTGGTAGAACAGAGTTCTGTGGAGAGGAGTATCTTGTTGAGTATATTTCTCGTTCGCAAGCTCTGATTCTTCGA
This sequence comes from Carybdea cf. marsupialis auct. non (Linnaeus, 1758), assembly GCA_010016065.2. Classification (NCBI taxonomy): domain Eukaryota; kingdom Metazoa; phylum Cnidaria; class Cubozoa; order Carybdeida; family Carybdeidae; genus Carybdea; species Carybdea cf. marsupialis auct. non (Linnaeus, 1758). The sequence goes on from JAAAKL020015903.1 coordinate 8,561, forward strand.
ATCGCTTAAAATCAAAGACGCAATCCACAAACAGTAGACGAGGGTTTCATTTTTCTGTCTAATCAATTACGAACCATCTCCGCCTCGTCACAATCTCGATCTCAATCTTGATCTAATTTACAGCAAAAAGGATTAAGAGGAACTTTACTAAAATAAGAGCCAATCAAATTAAAATACGTACTAATCCTAACACAATACCATTTACGTTCAAACATCTACGATACATATACAAATGATGATTTTTTCCCGTGCTCTCTTTACCAAAGAGAGGCTCCTACGTAAAACGGTCTCTAAGAGTAACTTTCGATTTGCTGTAATCCTCCGCGTGACCCACGAACTCTTAAAATGAATCATCTATCGCATGTTTACATAGCAATGGGTTTAACAACGGGAAATCCGGACATCTCTTCCAACGCTCATCAGCAAGCCACTTCATTATTATCAAATTGTAAAATATAGTTTTGTATAAATTCCTTGCTTTCCCTTCAGCTTCTCACAATTTTATGACAAGGCTATAAAACTGTAGGTCATTGTTGCTCTACCTTATTAAAAATGTGGTTGACGTCACTGAGGTAAAAAAGGTCCCAACATTTTCCAGGCGAAAGATGCAACTTGTTGATTTATGCAATCGCAGGTGAGGGACCCTTGATCGAGGCGTTATGCTGTCATCTGGCGGAATTCTGCAAACAGTCTACTATAAGCCAGAACCTAACGTCCGAGTGTCGTCGTCTCGTGGACTTTCCTCGTTGCATGGAAAAAAATTGTATTGTCCTGTCTTATTTTTCTTGTAGATACTACTACCTGTTGCTATACGCGGTACAGACATTTTTGAAGGAGAGGTGAAATAAAGGCTTCCTTATGCAGAGGCGTAGCTAAGGGTCGTGCAGGCCGTGGCCGCCACGAACTTAAAATTTATCAACGTTAGAAAAGAGAGGTCCAAAGAACTAAGGAATCATGAATTTGTAATTTGTAAAAATCCGAAAACTGTCAAAAAACAGTATAACTCACTTTGAAAAGCGCTAACATCTTATAAAAAAAAAAAGATTATAAATTTTAGTCACCGTCATTGACTGGCGGAAGTTGTTCGTTAAGTTATGGAGGAACAGGTATAAGTACAGGGACAGGGACAGGGACAGGTAGGCACTCCTAACTACCTCGATGCTAGGTTCTATAGCCTTATCCCAATTTAAGCAGATTTTGAGCCGTAGGAGTAATGTGGTAGTGAATACATTGCCAGAAATAAGATTCATTTCCTAGAGACGAACTTGGAAGTTCTTCCCAATTAACTAAAATTGCAGATTTTTTTATTGAACGTCAAGGCAATCTTAGTTGATGATATAAAGCCATTCCGGAATGATGATGCTTCAAAGGAAAATGCAGTCTACAGATGTGCGTTAACTCAGTTTCCCTGAAAGCACCTGATGTGAAGAAGTAGTGGTTGAATTGGGAAAAGTTAAGGGGGAATGGGCAGTATAAGCTATATAACTCGTCTACTGGCTATTCCACTACCCCGAGAAAATCGGCCAAAGACGGTTTTGTATCGCTTACAAACTTTCCACACCTGCTTTATTCAACGTAACCACTGCTTCAGGTCTTTGGTTTTCTACACGTATTTTCTTATTCTAGCTAGGGGGGATTTTACCATCCCTGTTATCTGATTTTAAAATATTCTCTAATCTATACTGCCCATAGACGCCATAGATATCACTGTCAAAGGCAAGCAGATGTTGTGATTCTGTATCATTCCCCAGTGAAATGAATATATTTCCATTGACTAACGTGAATAACGTCAAATACCCAAATTTGACTACCAACAGAGGGACATAGAAAAGGGCTGGCACCTTCATATTACTCCACAATAACCTTCCAAAAAACCTTCTTAAATCACTTATCGTGTCTGTTTGCTCGTCTTTAGTAAGCTTCTTACCCGCGGGGATGTCCAAAGTCTTGGAACCGAGCCCTATGTTCCCAGAAACGCTCGCGAGGTGCAATATACTTGTCCTGGTTCTTACGAGATAAATCTGACTATAAGAAATTGGACAACTTTGCTTCGATTAGCATTAGTGTAAAGGTTCAGTCCAAGTCAAGATGAAACTTAAAATTACGCTAAATTTTCTATTTCAAAGAAGAATATTTCATTTTCGTACCGCCTGAAAAGATACGAAATATTTAGCGTTAACTGCACTTTGTCTTTAATTTTGATGATTTTCTCATTTTACCTACTAAATTGTGTCCGACCACACTTGATCTAGTCTTTACATAGTCTTTCAATGCCACAGAGCAATTTCCCATAATCTTTAGACAACTTTAAAAGAATCAGTCCTAAGAATAAAAGCGTATGAAAGTTTAAGAATGAAGATCACTACATTCCCTTTTTCTTGACCATTTTCAACTCAAGTTGCTGAGTCATTATCAAAGGTGTAATGATTTTCGTGAATACCAGTAGAGTAAAAGACAATAGCTAATGTACGTTAATACATCGTCAGTGAATTTAGACTAGAAATTAATTCAAGAGCAGTAAAAGTTAGTAAAATTTTAGATAAAACATTAAAACAACAAGATAAAGAGGTATAGAGAGTAGAGAGTATAGAGAGCTGGAGATGAGTAAGCATGAAACCCACACTCAACAATCAACGGTCAGCGTTGCCATTGTCTTTGTTTTAAGTGTTTGCTTATTATGTCTTTGCATCTTTTGTTATTTCCCGGTAATGTA
>JAAAKL020015904.1:0-11273 GCA_010016065.2 Carybdea cf. marsupialis auct. non (Linnaeus, 1758)
GTGGTCTACTCTTTTGGTTTATATATATTTCTCTTAGTAGTGGAATAAATGTTCAACTTTGTGGTCTATATATATATGAACCACGAAGTATACAACTCATTAAACATGAAGTGCTTGGGGTGCTGGCCCGGTTCGAACCCAGGATCTCCCACGCCGAAAGCGAAGACTTTACCATTGTACTAAATAGTGCAATAGTAAAGTCAACAATGCGGCTAGTCGATCCCGAATTCTCACCACCACCAGCAACCCTATTTTCTGTTTCGCTGTTAGCTTTATCGGTGCCATTTCATTTATATAAGTACTCAGCCAGACACACAAGCAGTCATGAACCACATAGTATAGAACTCATTAAACATGAAGTGCTTGGGTTGCTGGCCCAGTTCGAACCCAGGATCTCCCAATCCGAAAGCGAAGACTTACAAATATTTGCAGAAAAACCCATGTCAAACTGTAACAGTCTATAGGTCGCTGGATCCCTAATCCGAGTCCATCTATTCGTATGTCACTCATCTGTCTATTTCTATAGGAAAGTTACTTTGTTGATAATGACACACAGCTCGTCTTTCTGGCAACCTTTGCAAAACAGACCACTAACTTCACCCCCGACGAGTGTTGTTAATCGTGTCTGTGGAAACTGTTTAGGAAGTTAATCCGTTATTCAACGCATGTTTTCTACCACTAATCGACTTTTACATTATGGTTGTGCTCATTTGTTTGCCGAGAGAAATTTGTAGGCAATCTGTATCAATTAGCAAAGTACCTCTGTAATCAAGTGTGAAACGATACTATAGAAACATAATACTGGCCATACAGTGGTGACTGGCCTATGACATGGAAGCGTAAAACAAAGAATAAAAATCAAGATGGGAGCAGTGGAGATTTATGCATGACGTAGAGCTAAATGGCGGATAGCTCTTTCATCGTAACACCAACAGAACCATTGTAACACAGCACTACTGCTCACACATTCTCTTGGAATTAAGAACCAACCTCTCAATTCTACGAACGCACTTCATAATGTAAACGCCCTTAAACACCACTAACGAATAAGCGAAATGATCTTTGTAGATTTGTATTGACAGCACTCCAAACCGAAGATTGCTGAAAAGGTCCGTGGCGACGCCAACCGTATAGAAAGGGTGGGAGCGGGGGGCGGATTCCGTTTATTTTCATATACAACAGTGCGTGGCCATTGGCACGGCCATCCACTTCTTTCCGATTCGACACACAGATTTTTTCTCATCGGATTTAAAAATCTGACATTTGAGACAAGTTGATGTTATCCCCCTATCCCCCGGCGCGCCGCTTCTCAAAAAAAAGGTATGTCTTTCCATGCGATGAGATATTGCCGTGGGCATTTAGGTCATACCCGTCTTAAGAATTAATGGTTTAAAAAGGGCACAGTTCTTGCCACAACAATTTCTATTGAATTAACTACATCGTTATAGTTACTGTACACTTAAAACGCAATACCTACAGCGCAAGCGCACGGGAGATGGTTCTAGTGGGGAGACACCAGGAGTAGAAGGCTGGTGGCATTACTTTGTGCTGGGTTTAAGGAAATCTCCGAAAATTAGAGAAAACGCCTTTTCTGCCTTATTCTGACAAATACCTCATCCTACCATTCGAGAGTTATTTCGGATTACCTTAAATATGAAGCTGAATATTTTGAGTAGTTGAAAACGTTGTAATGACTGATTAGGTAGCTGGGTTAAAAAAGGCTGATAAAAATTCCCACGAAGATGAGGAATTTAAGCCCTGACTTCATTCATCGGATTAAATCACGTCATTTTACCCCCCACCAAATGTACCTCCTGACGACAAAATCGTACCACGCAAAAAAGGCACTAAACGTATAATGCGTTCCATGTGCCCACAAACAGACTAACAAAAACTTCGGCTGTAGTCCTACCAACATTGTTTACAATCATCTTTCAAGAGCAAGGAGCTCCGCCCTATCGTACTGAGAGCATCAGTGGAGAGTAACGGTGAACTCCCTTGGGCAGGAAATGTTTACAAATGGAGGGAAAGATGCATGGAAATACGTTTTTGATGTTATTCCCGATGGGCTTACTGTTTCTTAACTTCAATGGCAAAGAAGACTGATATATAGGAAAGAAAGGATATCAAACCCCGCGGTGTGTTACATAGAAAACGTATGGGTTACTCTCCTTTAATTCGTTATTGAAAGAAATAATGTGTTGTGTCCACTTAATAAGAAAAGAGGATGACGCATAACGGACAACGATATTCAAAGTGAATACATAAATGGCCACGTTCTGCTCCTCTTTCACGACCGTAGTAGAATGGTTTCTGCTACCTCACTTCCTTCCCGAGACTCGCTTCCAAGTTGTTTCGGGCCAAGTTACTCCTTTTGAGAAAGTTACCCCCAAATTGACTTACTACCACCTACATCAAAGTGAGGTTCAAAACACTCTTGTGCTGTAATAGCTATGGCTACTCGGCGGCACCAGAGATTTCAATAGCGTAAATCAGTTGTGGTAACCGGGCTAAAAGTGTTTTGAACTTAGTACAGTGGTTTTGTATACTAGTCACGAAGAGGTTTAGACAAAAGCGATTTACATTTTACAAATAAAATTTTACATTTTATTAAGCCAGTTCTACATTAGGAAGCGGCTTGCAAGTCGTGCAAAGATATAAAGCCAGTGGTGATACCTTTGTGTAGCCTACGTTGTCTTTTTTCCAACAAGATTACAAGGTCATATATCTCCCACTATAAACTTTTTCAGGCCATTTACAAACTGGCTCAAGATATTTTTCATCTATCGAAATTTAGTTTTTGTAATATCTGTACAATTTTAGATCTTTTAAAATATTTAGAGTATAGAAATAATACCCTCTGGAAAATGTGCTCTCACTTTGAATTCGGCACCTCTACAACACACTGGCAACAAACCATATTTGTTTCACGGAAACGCAAAGATGTCAGCATAAAGTAGCCAGATTAAAAATTGCTGGCTTTTACAGTGACGAACTTGAAACAACGACCTACAAGCCATGCATTTCTCTTTACCGCCCAATGAATATCGTGCGGGATATCAGCAGTCATATTGAACGCCTTTGCAGTCCTTAAGAAAACGCCTTTGTCGGTAAGATAGCACTTTCACTTGATAAATGACAATTCAATATGTCCTTCACGCAGGTGTTTCACGGAACAAATTTCGTGGTCACACCTTAACTACATCTTGAATTGTAATCTTAAACGCGTTTGTACAATCCACAATAGTAAAACAGGAAAACAACACCCCATGAAGACTGGTAGCCAGATTTGCGGCGAAGCTGATAAATTTAAAGACATTAATATCACTGACGAAAATAACAATCCGTCCTCCGCTGCGAATTTTATCTTATGTTTTGAGGTCAAACTACTTTAAAATTATCGATCATTCCTTAATACCATTTAATTCTCGTAATACTAAATTCCACCTACCTTGATAAAGCTGGCGGGAACATCGCCTCGTTTGCCATTCAGAGCACCTTCATACCAATTTTCATCGAACTGCTGATATAGGTATATCAGGTCACCTTTCTTAAACCGTAAGTCACTATGAAATAAAAGAAATAACAACTAGAATGGGGAAAGAACGTACTAAATATGTTAACTGACATAAGATCAGTGGCAAACTTTTCGTTACAGTGAAAAGTTAATAAAGCCTGAACGTCGATACTGTGGCTTATCCTGGAAATACGCAACGGAGGGAAAGGGGGAGGGTGGGGGGAAGTCCCAAGGCAATGCTATGTGGAACATCTTAGGGGTATTTCCAAAGTAAAACAATTTCACGTGTTCTGGCTATTTGTAACAAAAATGAAATGAACTTGTTACATAGCTCCAAAAAGTCGCGTGTTGAACTTGCTAGTCCACCGTGTCCTGAGTTTCTCTGGACTGGACGTATATGCACATCCTTTGTGAATACACCTTACGTTTCCCCTCCATTTGATTTTTTGTTATCCCTGGAAGTATACTCGTTTTGTATTCCCTGTTCATACTGTCCATCCATGCAACGACATTACCCCTCCCCTCTCAGATCAAGTTTGTTCAAGTATCCCTACAAGAAGGCTCTCTATTTCGTTTATTACACCACAGGCGCGTGATACTTCGGATTTCTTGCTTCGATTCACATGCTTTTAGGTTTGTTGTTTGCCATAACTGAGTAACCTCAAACTACATATCGTAGCAATCTTATCAAAAGTTTTGCACAATATGATTACCTTGAATTGAGACCCTAGAGAATCCCATTACTGATTCTTCATACAGACCCAATAAAGTAAATTAAATTGAAGAGAAAGTATTAGAGATAAGCGGGCATATTACTTATACACATGCCTAGGTCATGTTCGTGGCGAAACTGTACGTAGCAGACATAAAGAGTGAGTACTAAATCTTCTAAGGGCAAACAAGGGCACTGAACTGCTGTGATCTACTTGGAAGCTGCATGTGCAGTAAATAACATAAACGACTCCCGAACTGCGGCAAATCGATTAGGCGGGAGAATGGGCACTAGCATATATCTGTCTCAAACAGAGGCTTATGTCAAGCCACCAAAGCAATGAGCGGCAAAGTGGCATCAGAGGTGGGATGCACAGGGGAGGGGAGGGTTTAAACTGGTCGAGAACAACTTTAAGGAGCTACAGAACACAATATTATGTATATACCCACAGTTAAACACACTGGAGGAGCAACCGTGGGATGAAAGGCCCCGCTCTTACAGAGCATGGTTTTTAACCATTTCCTAAGTATTCTGCTCGATTTGTCGACTCTTCTGAGTAACTTCATCCTCTAAATGCAAATTCAAACGATATAGTAGTGATGGTGGTCTGTGGTCAGGTCATTCCTAATATAAAACCGTCCTTTAGTTCCCTGCACTTCATTAAGCTGCTTAAAAAGCAGATACTAATAGAGAAAAATAACAGTAGCACACAAGCGATAAAATGTAAACAAGGATCATGCATTGCTTGACATCATCACTCAGATCTGGAACTCGCAAATTCTCGAAACCACTTTTGAGTGAGAGCACTTTATATAGATGAAATGAGTATATGAAATTCAACATTATCATACTATTTGATTGGTTTTGCAATTGATCATGGTCACAGAGACATAGCTACACAGAGAGTAGGCGAGTCCATCAGAACCACTCTCGCACTGGAAAATGGTTTTGAAATACAGATGCTTGTTTCCTCCTGAACTTAAACGTTCAGCAAAAAGGGTATCAAAGTTCACTTAAAAAGAATGAAAACAACAGGAAATGGTATTGGCTATTCTATCTTATCATGCCTTGAACATATTGAATCTACTCCCTCAGATTCAAAATTGGGCAATTTTTGCAGCTGTATATCTTCATGGGCTTCACTCTTTATATGTAGTGTGGTGAACAGCGATCGCATTTTCAGTCAATAGGTCATTGTTAAGGTACTCTTGGCCACTTAATAACCCTTCTTACTTACTTATTGCTCTAGATTATTTAAGTTAAAGGGGGGGGGGGGGGTACGAAACGATCTAAACGAAGAATACCCTATCCAGTGGAATAATTGTCCCCCGTTGTCCGGTATTTCATTTTACAGAGATTTAGTGGTCCTGTTCTATAAGTAATATAAGAATGTTGTGATCTATATGAGCAACGTGGCGTCATAGTTACAGGAGTATCCTATAACAATGGTAGGGAAATGACGACTCTTATCTCCAATGCTGCTTATCATGAACTTGCTAATCATATTAAACTCGCAACTAGGAGGAATTCTGATCTATTGCGTATGGTATGGTATTATTTCAATCTACATCAATCTATGAGATGAAATAGGCTACCTCCAATTACGAATCAGGATTACGAGCAGGGTGAGCCTTTGAACTTTTGAATGCAAATATGAAAATGTGTTTGACAAGAAGCGACATTTAATGGCAATGAAGTCAAATAATCAAGTAAAGAACCTCAATCAAAAACTGATATAAAAAAACTCGAGTACTTCAGACAGTGGGGGTTTTGGAGGATGCGGGGCCCTGGGCCGAAAAAGTCTGCGGGGCCTTATGAAGTCATGCATTTCAAAGCATTTCAGACATTATCGTACTGTGGACGTTCTGGAAACACTGTATTCCCTCTAGTGGGTACAGTTTCAAGTTTCACTCTATTCCACGACGTCAACACTGGCAGTTAGACACATACTATTTTCGTAGCATTGAAGAATGAGGCCCCTTGGAAGTGCGGGGCCTCGGGCCATGGCCCTGTCGGCCTCCCCCTAAAACCGCCACTGACTTCAGAGGTCCCATAGTTCTAATTTATTTCAACGTCAGTTTGTCTACATCTTAATCTATTTGATATAGTCTAATATACTTACACTTCCTCCAATCCATCAAAATTGTACACCGCCTTGGCATGGGGCTCCCGAAATGTGATATTTTCCGTACTTTTCTACAAAAAGACAGGAAAATAACGGTGTAAGCTAAATAGCAATGGTTCTTTGTCCCTTCGCACCCCTTCCAAATCACCAACCAGTTCTTGCACCCACTTTCCCAAATAATACATAGGTATTACGATCGATATTACGTACAAATAACAGCACCAGCGCGTTTCTGGAATCGTTACCTACATAAACGACAGCACGGTGTTTTATTAACTACCCAGATCATTTCAAATCAGAAAAACACAGTTTGACCCCTGGCTTTAATGAAGGCACTGATATTCATCGCATTCTCGCACTTCCTAACCATAGATCGCTAGCCCCCCGGCAAAGAACCACGGATCTAAACGAAATTAACCTGCAAAATATCCCAAGACAAAAAACCAGTCCAAGGACGCATTAGGTAAGTGTGGGAAAACACACACACCTGTGAGAACATGATGATAATATACCAATGAGTTGAAAGTAAAAAAAAGGAGCCCGGCAGTGCGCAACATGTGCTGGGCGAACACAAAGGAGGATTAGAAAAGACTTTAGCTGTTGGTTTAAACGATCACAATGTCGCGTGCTGGTCGCGACAATAGGGGTGCCAGCATTCGCACAAGAGAATGGCAAAGCGCCTTAAACTATACGACACCGGCAAAATCTAGAGAAAACCCTGAATCTGAGGTGGAAATTCTTTCCTTCGTGCAGAGATTACGTGTCTTCTTTCCATTACTTCATTAAAATATGGTGAGTATAGCGCATTCACAAACATTCATTTAACTCTCTCACACATCAAATGTGGTCTACTTAAGAGACCCCTAGGGAAAGTGGCCTCTGGTGAACCTGGGTGGGGATGGCAATGCAAAGATTACTTGCTCTAGGATAAGTGGTTAAAGTAAATGTGAGCTGACACTCAAGTATGCACAAAATGCCGATGCGACACAATCTTCGTCTCATAACCGACACTTGATGTTTATTTTCTTCCTGGATGCCACTGACAAAGAGATCAATTTTTGGAGTGTCTGCAATCCCCAATAAAGAAATACGGCGCTAAACGAAGTACGAATATGGTGAGCAAAAAATTAAAGCAATAATCTTCATACATATAACACTTACTCTGTCTCATCGTACCTCTTGATTAGCAGAGAGGCATCCCCAAAGGGAGACGTAAGCTCCCAGGAGGCACAGAAATAAATGAGATCTTCGGGCTACTTCAATTTTTATTTCATGTTTATTACCATGAGAAAAGTTACATTGGTCCAATCTTGACATATGCACGGCAAAAGCTAACTGTTGTGAAATACAAAGTGACGGTCTTGAATGACAGTCCACAGTAAAACAACAGAGAGCACGTCGGTTACTGCATAATTTCAGTACATGACTTTTCGCCATTGTCACACACAATCGTTGCTAGAGTATAAAAATTGCTTTAGTTGCTCAAGTTTACTGGCTTATCTGTTGATTAGTTGCTCCCCGTTGACGATCGACTTGAGAGGACTCAATTCGGGCGTTTGTCTACTCGGCCAGTAGGTTCGTCAGTATGCCAGCAACTCTCTCTTTCCGTCGTCTTAGTTTCTTGTTCCTATTGTGTTGTTTTTTTCTTTCTTTCTACGCAAAACTACTCCAGACAAGCCGCTGCTTCCTTTAGTTTTGTTTTCTGAAATATTTAATCCTCTTGTTGCTTATGAAACTGTTTTGCTCACGTGGCTCTGCTGAAACAGGCATATCAACGAAAAATTCAGGCATGGTTTGTTCATAATATCATCCTTATTAGCAGACGAGGCCCTACGTTTTTAAAGAGCACGAACACTTTCCATGTACAGATCATGATTCCTAAGCGTAAAGGACAAGACCAGGTGTAGCATGGAGGGGGCAACGGGAGAGCTCCGTGGCTTAAACCCCACAGTAAAACTCAACAAGACGACCTTCTAAGCTTATCCCCTTCTCAAGGAATGAAAATAAATGTAGCAGATCCCTCACTTGGCGTATCTTCGGCTAAACCATCCGCTGGCTGTAGCCTTTTAGTAATCGAGTTAACGTTTTCCCTACCAAATGAATGAAGCACGTCATCGAATGACGCGCGTGCCACTTTAATCCCCTTCCAAAAGTTTTAGGATAGTAACTCTGGACTACATTTTGAAACCTTTCCTACAACATAAAGTAGCCTGAAATGTCCCACCTCCACCCTGGACTGAATATCAGCAACGTACAACGATATTGACTTGCTCATCTCAAACCTTTTTAAACCTAATCAAAGGAAGATGCAAGATGGTCATTTAAACCTCTACACTTTCTGCCCAAGCCCAAGTGGCGGCTTTGGAGGATGCGGGGCCCTGGACTCCATGACGTTTGCAGGACACTATCGAGTCATTCATCGCGATTAAGTTTTGAAAGGATCATGCACCTGGGTTCAGTTGCCGCAGGAGGCCTATTTCCTCCAGCCGGTCAACTTGCTACTTTTCCAAGTTACTTCGAACATAGGAAAATACCAGAAAGATACCTATGCCTTCGTTCTTCATCTTGCGGCGTATGACCCCATAGAAATGCAATGCTTTGGGCCAATTGGCAGTGTCCTTGTTCGACGTCAAAGAAATTGTAAACAAAATGTTATTTCAATCAATATTCCCCACAATGTAACCACCTTATTGTTCTCACGATAACGCAAAACATGCTAACAATTACCCACTTTGTCTCAGTGCCTCGCAGTGACATGGCTTAAACTGAATTTCATGTTTTACTAGCTTTGAGGTTCTTTCTCGACTATAGCCCACTTCCTACCTCAAACTGGACCATAATACTTCCTGATCTGTCTGATTTAATATCATATGAACATCGCCAAGACATCTCGTCTGCCAAGTTCAGATACCTGAGGTCAAGTAGCGTCTATGACTCAAGCAAACAGCCGAGTAATCCATGAACAAGTATACTTTACATTCGTCGGGAAGCATACTTGGAGAAATTTTCCCATGAGGATATTCTGCACTTTCTAGATAAACTTGGCAAAAAGTAAGCAATGACCTAACTTGGTAATATCCTACAACGATCTAAAAAGTCGTCTCCTGACGACTGCTTTCAAGGTTTTGACTGGAAACCACGAATGTGCTCCCAAAATTGGCAAATTGTTCATCAACGACTACAATCTGCAGACTACATTAACTGCCATGAGTACTGTCAGAAGCCTAAGATCAAAGTCTATTGCCTTGTCCATGTTATCAATTGCAAAATAGCTTGTATGACCAATTCCTGATTTTCATTCAGGGGGCCACCCTGGTGTCACTCAAAGAGAGTAGAGCCGATATCCTTTACGTTGAAAGGGAAATGTTACAAGAATTGTCATGTGTTTGCTTCACTTCCAATAAATTGCTCCTCTTAGATACAATTTTAAGACACAAGGTCATAAACCACAGAGCTATCCTAGATTTCAAAAAGAAGCCTAATGCAGTCGGTCCCCAACTGTTTATATAATATAATTATCATGTAATACCTAGTAAATGACGAAAACAATTATAACAACCTGACTGGTTGTATTATGTTTTGTTTTTGTTAACTGTCCCAGGATATGTAACGTTCCCCATATTGGTACTTGCTTTCCGATTATCATGTGGAAACAGTTAAGTCTGATTCACCGGTATTACTTTTAAAACTCTGGTATTGTCGATGAAAAAGTTGTAATAGAACACAACAATCAATCAACTGGGTAAACAGTCATTTCAATCAATGGTTATCATTATGAAGCAAATGTAACACAAGTTCCCCCTAGCCTTATCGCCAATTTATGACAAAAGGGTAGAACAGGGGCACCCCACCCCACCCCACAAATTTTCAATCCCAGTTCCTATGACCACCAGCTGCCACTGGTCTGTGCTTACTAGTGTATTAACATACAAAGATCTCAGGTGAAATCCAGCTCTCTACACGATGCTTGTCTAAGTATGACTGCAAAGGCTCCCCTGATAACATTATTAACTAGTCCTTGAAATACCCGGTATGATATCATGACCTCTTTCTTCGACACTGTGCTAAATTCCAACGGGGTTATCCTATTTCTGAGTGTAAAAATAGGAACATACGGAAAGGCTTCTCGCATTTAGCACTCACGGGCAATTTGTAACATTTAAGCCAGGCTAAGGTTGTGATGACGTTAACAGTACTAAATCAGCTACTATATCTTATAACAATGCCTTTAATTACTTGAGATGGAAACCTGGTCTAAGATAGACCCAAAATAGACGAAATCCAATACTTGTGGTCTCCGAGAAGAGGGTAGGTTACCCATAATCAATTTTCTAAATAAAAAAAAGTGGAATTAAGATTGTAAAACAATCTGTTCATAGTTAGCCGAAGCCGTCTAATATACACCGCGGGCAGAATCATCCAAACCTTCCTTGCGTTGTTTTGTGCTTTTGCAGTTGATTTTCCTGGTGAATAGACCCCCGTCCTTGGGTACAGATATTATAAAATCGAATAAATTGCGCCACTCGCAAAATAAACTCAATGGTCAGTTAAAATGTGCATGTGGGCATAGGAGAGTGTGCATTTGGGGGAAGCTTACGATAATAAATGCCATCCCATGCAATTTGAAATCTTCCTTGTTTTATGCCGTGATGCGACTACCGTATTAATATGGCGGCCCAGTACACCCTTACCTACATAGCCATACTTATCTCTACACAACTTAAAAAAGAGTTGAACCTTTGGAAGTCCCAGGGTCATGACTGAGGCAATAAAATTAAGACCTAGCATAACAAATGACAGGAAATCTGATCAATAACAGACAGACGGACATTCATGCACATTCTATTGGAATTGCAGTGGACGCTAGTGAGGACTCACCATTTATATTCTAAATCAAGATATATATTCTAACTGAATCA
>JAAAKL020015905.1:0-11273 GCA_010016065.2 Carybdea cf. marsupialis auct. non (Linnaeus, 1758)
AAATACACACATACATACATATATACATACATACATACATACATACATACATACATACAGTAAAAATTGATTTAAGAAGACCGTTGCGACAGTGCTCAATGCATTTCTGTAGAGTTCGATCTTACAAATCAAAGGACTTGTAAAAGTTTACCTCAGTTACTCCGAGTTTCACGTCCCACGACGATTCTCAAACTGGTGATACATACATACATACATACATACATACATACATACATACATACTTACATACATAGGCCAGAGTAATGATAAAAGACATAAGACTGTAATATAAAAAAGGCGCATGAGAAAGAGTTGAAAGAATGTTAAACAATCCTAATCAACCCCCAGCTTTCCCTGTAAAAGAACAGAAACATTTTTTTACTTGGCACTGTTATTGCTATAGCACAGAAACGAGAATGTCTGCCATCAACTTTCAAGTTTTCCTGGAGGCATTTCCTTAGAAAGATCATGTGCCAACATCTCCAATGCAGGGGAGAGCTGTGATCTACTTATCTTAGCGTAGGTAGTGGGCTACGAGCAATTCAGGTGTGTCAGCCCTTGAGCGGCATTATCGAGATGATCACCGATACATGAAAATCTTAGTATGGGAGGTTTAATAGTGTTGGAATACTGGCATTCAAGTAAGCTTGGCATCAAGCGGTGAGTAACCATTGTCAGGAGGACGCCATAACGTCTCTTTTAAAAAATGTAGTATCTGTATGACAAAACACCAAGATTTTAAAACAGCACAACATTAAACATGTCTTACCTTTGCCGCAATCACCGGTGCAATGCAACACAACCTACAAAATAACAGCAATTGTTACCATGTTGTTAAATAAACAAAAACAAAGGTGCATTTTCACACAAATAGATTAGTTTACCAAATTGGTTAGAAGGGACTAAGATGCACAGCTGAGCCATATCCATTACCTTTACCTGATATGTTCATTACATATTAGTAATAAAATAGCCATGTCATTCGACGAGAATAAAAGAAACAGGGTACCGAAAATACAGAGAGCCTTGACTTCATGGCCACGGACGTTGCAAAACTGTTTCCATTATAAAAAGAAACCGAAATCTACTTCGTAAACCTTGTGTGACGGGTGGCAACGAATTTGCTCTGAATTCCCTTTCGTTGAGCATTGCTTCTCGATTGAAGGGAATGTCTATGGGTACAAAAATATCAGGTCCGTTTACTCGGTTTAATGTCTCATGTTGATAAAATGCTGAAGCACTTTTGGATCCATGTGGTGCACTATCGGGTCAGAAATTTTCATTCTCAGACCATCAAAATGTTCTTTATGACAACAGTAAAGTTAGTGCAGCGGTAAACGAAACCTTAAAAGAACACGTTTTAACAATTACTTAAATGCCTAGATTAAGAAATTTATCTGAATTCAGATGGCACCAAAATCCAAATGTTCCAAACGCATAATTTCATTCGTATGCCACCATTCGAAGACTAAAATATTTTATTGCAAGAAAAGGAACATCTTCGCCAAAAAAGGACTCTACAAACAGGTACAAAAAATATGACATTTAGTGAAATGGAGTAATATTTAAAACAGCATGATAAACACTTATTTATAGTAATAAAAGTAAATCAACGTAGTGATAATCAATTCAAACCCAATAGGCTTTTTTTCTTTATGGAAGTCCTCGATCACTTTTGCAACCTCTGCATCAACTGTGCAATCTGCTTGCTTTACAGCGAAGTCACAACTGGCACGAAGGGAAAGTACAGATAAGTCAATAAAATTGGAAGCATTCAATACACAAAAAAACGTAAATAACCTGCAGTGAAATAGACAGATCATGAACGTAAGCTCATCTCTACATAAAACTTTACATCAGTGGGTAAACAAATCGGTGGAAATAGGAATACAAGGATATCTGCTCTGTAAACCTATACAGCTATTTTGAAAAAAAAGTTCGATGCATGTGTGCTTACAAAACAGTGAAAAAAGGAACTAAGTTAAGACCCTAAAGAAAAACAACAACGACATGTTAATATTTTACTACTTTCAATTTGCTATTGCTACATTGACAGGCCATATTCTTCCATTGTCCAGTCAAAAAGTGCAGAGATGATGGTCTTAAAAAAATTGTACACAGCTGTATGTCGACGTCCATAGCTTGACGAACGGGAGCTAACGTACTGGGTAGGGAAATAGTCTTATCAGGGTCATTATCATGGTTCAGCGTAGCTCAGTTGCCAGAGTACATGCCGCGGATACGTGCATACTGATTTCAAATGCCGGTGGTGAAATACTACCTATTTCCCTGATACTTTCTCAATTTTAAATAGATTTAATAGTCAGTAAATCATAAATATTCACCTTGAATACGTTACTTAATAATTGGCTCTTACGTCGAACTAAACTATAGGTTTATTGTGCACAATCACATTCACACAAGTTATGATTCAAGTCATGCTAAACAACTACGTGAAAACAAAAGAAGTGGCCAAGAAACAGAGCATAAAAAGTGGTCCAAGATGTACACTAATAACTCTGTCACAGCAACAAAAGTCTGTAACACACAAAGTTGGATTAAAGGAAGGGGGTATTTGTGAGCCTAGTTCAACAATTATGCCTACTATCTAAAAACAGTTATTTTCTTTGGTGCCTGTCTGAACCCTGCCAATATAGCAACAGCTTATTAAAATCAGCTACAATTATTATGAAATGAAAGCGGCAAAATAAAACCTCACAGGTTCTTTGCTGCACCGAATCCTCCTGGAAAAATAACAGCATCATAGTTCTTAACATCAAGCTCTGGTAAAGGTTTGATATTTCCACGGGCTATTCGTGCAGACTCGACAAGAACATTTCTGTAAGGTAAAAATATGCTACAATGGTGAAAAGAAGGGCGACCATTATATAGCAAAAGTATACATTATCTAGATGTCTGAAAATCATCCACAAAACTGAGATTACAAGCTTTTGTAGACTGCATTGAATAGTGAATACAAGTACATTCAGTACTTCAAGCTTTTTACACAATTTGTATTGCTCTTGTCCTCTACAGCTGTCACCTCTCACAGTTACCCTCACTGCTCAACTTCTCACGCAAAATTCCTGAGTGATTGACCACTGATACAACTAGCTGCTAGCCTTGGATTTCGGGGGAGAGTGAGTAAAAACAATAGTCCATTTTAGCTTTGACAGGGAGAGTCGACTTCTGGGAGCTGAAAACATTAGTAATAGGTTTTGCATTGCACTCAAAACCGCTTATTTTAACATTGAAAACAATACTATATCTGGGGGTGATACTCATCCTACACTGTCGTTCCTTGTCCAGCACTAGAGTCTTGGACAATAATCTGCTTTTAACAAGATATTGAAAAAGGGAATAGATCCGCTACAAAAAGTAAGTGCAAGGCTTTTTAAACATCCTCTCAGCCAAAATATACAGATACAAAAATTGTGCACAATTTTGTATTAAAATATAACAGGGTGTAACCCAACTCAAATCATATATATTATGCTAAGTAACATATTTAGGTATCTACTACTGGTATATTTCTTTTCTGAACACTGCCCTTGAATAGAGGCCAAAACCTATAGACGTATTTTCAAATATATGCTACCTTTTGCCGAAAGCTCCATCTTCTTGCTGCGACGTTTATTAGTATTAATGAGGAAAATTTATACAGAAAGATATCAATTGAGTTATAAATTTGTGATGATAAGAGATAAAGTGACAATGTGTGATGATTCAGTCACCCTTTATAACTGTGATTTAGCATTCCTATGCAGGATTGCCAAGCCGTTTTTCTTTGATGTCATTATTTCCTAACTATAGTTGATTTACTATATGATCATTCTTGTAAATCACATTATACACATTATGCATGACTCCAGCAAATGCTGTTCATAATGATTTTGGCTTTATAGCTAGCTTCATTATGTGGATGTAACAGCCTGTGCTGCCATTGCACTGAGAAGTCGTTATTATACAAGATCAACACATTCACCTATAAATGTTGTAAAACATTGTGTCTGAATGAAAAAATCCCTCAACATTCAATTTTGCCTGTAAAACTACATGAAATGACTTTAAAGTAGACCTCATGTAAACTGACTTCTAGCATGTGCTGGTAAGACAAAATTGAGAAGTGCACTTTTTGATGACGCTTTAAATTTCATAACATAATTGGTCATTCCATACAGGATCAACATGAGTCTGCTCTTGACGTCTTCAGATTTTATTGAAATTCTCACCACTTGTATAGCTTCTTAAAATAACGCATTTCTGATTCAAGTTATCAAGGCATTCCAAATTTATGGCTTTTTACAGATTTCTTAATTTCACGGAAGATTCCAAAATCATTTGTACCCCAATATTTAAGAGCAAATGACATCCAATTTAGATACATCTGCAGTGTTCTTTTACAGTTACTTCATCTTTTTCTATAACATGAATAGATTCAAATCAAAAAAGGAGTTTTTGCGCCAACCATGTCAGATCTTACAAGGTTTAAAATATCCATATTCATGTTGAACCTGTATGGAATGACCCTATTAAATTATCAAGGTTTATTACACAAAAAATCCCTTTGTCCCAATACTTCTAACCACCAATTCCATGAACAGTGCCTGGTGTTACTTCACCTATTGGAGTACATTAGTGACCACTATTGCAACAAATGGTTAAAAAGTAGGCATTTTTATTTGTTAAATGGCAAAAAAGTGGTACATTACTACCTGAATTCAATAAAACTTTCAAGAAATTGTTATTCAGCTGAAACAAAGTCATCTCACTGTATTTAGTACCCCACTTGCATCTCTATTTGGGAATAACTAAGTTTGATAATCAGCAGGTATAGAGAGGGGGCAAGAGGGCAGGTTGTCCAGACTTTTACCCGAGGATGACTTCAGTTTCATCAAGCCCTTAGATTCATTATATTCAATTCCCCTTTGGATCTACAACATCACAGTTGGCCTTGTGGGCCACTCACACACACACACACTTTTGTGTCATTTTCAAGACTTCACATACCCCAAGCATAAAGACAGTGACAAGTTTCTTGCCCCAGCTTCTTGATAAACACATTTTGTTGCCCTGACAAATGTTCATTTACATAATATTTAAAGCAATGCATAACATAATTTTATGGCAGTTCTTAATATAAGACACATTGTATATAGGGATTATGGGCAATTTTGTAATAGCCACTTAAATGAATTCAGTTTTTCATGTATTACCACCCCTTAGAGGTAAACCGTTCACACATCTTGGCATGAACAAAATAAAATACAATCAAACAGAATCCTTCATTTCAAATACCATTTACTCTGTGTATTAAACATTCTAAATAAAAAGTATACAGAATTGAATGGCAAGTCATCAATTACCTGCTTTCTTTCATTTCTTCCCCACAAGTGTGGTTGATAACATGCATTTGATTTTTGTCTGGGGCAAATATCTGGTAGCTTGCTTTATGCCGGCTTAAACTCACCATGACGCTGAAAATAAAAACACGTGTTTCATCACTTAACTCAAACAAAAAATTGGTCACTATCAATTACTTAAATTACAGAAACAGACTGCATTAAAAATGGCATATCACTAATTAAAACTAAAACTAAATATTAATACTAGGAATATTGAAGAGCATTGACCGTCTTCATACTAGGGTAGGGGGAGAGAGTCCTGTTGTGACATCCACAGCCACCGGACTACACACAAACAATATAGGGGCCTATGTACTGTGTGTAAATAAACTATAGTAATTGCATAACATATATACAATTTATAGTTTAATCAGTTCTCGTAGCTATCCACTGGCATCATCTGTAATAGATAAATATATATAAAATGCTAATACAAGTGTGAGCTGATTGAGTTACACTTGTTGAACGGACGTTGCCAACGTACTCTTAACCTCTCACAAAGAGAACTAGGCCTATGTCTAAACAGTTATTTTGTATAATTTCGTAATCGGTACAACATTATTTTCCATGATCAGTCTTTAATTTTAATCATCACCAGTTTTGCAAGATCTTACTGCATTTGTTTTCATACTGTGCACGATCACCGTCAGTACAATAGCGTATGATGTAAATTGTAAACAAATGTACCGATACTTGCCTCATCATTTGTAACCATGCTTAGATCACGCTGTATTCAATGTAAAATAAGTTCCTTTCACCTATCTTCTTGTGTAATCGTACATTCCCTAAATATTTTAGTATGGCATATATACAGGTAGTCCTCAACTGGTTTAATCAGTTGTGATCGGCTGAAGTCAGCATCATCGCCGGATCTACTGTACATGTTGGAACTCGTTTGTAGAGTTCAGGTGATATCGCCCAGTTGTGTCAGCGGATACTGTGATCACTTTTTTATTTGATATAATATACACTGGAATGGTACTAAACGCTAATCGCAACTTGTATCATGCCTTCCTGTCATGCCTTGCCATGCCGCCGCCCTTAAACAAGCTTTTTTGTAATGATAAGATGTATGTGCCTTCACATTCAATCATTAACAAAATTATAATAACATACATGTGAAGCGGAAATAGTAGCTGCTTTGGGCTAAGAGAAATGAGTTAAACAGATGACAGAATGATAGAATGGTGCACACAAAATAAGATGATTCTAACAAAAACACAATTCAAGCACCTTAGAAGATGGCATTAGGCAATTGGTGTAGGCTAGAATAAGAACTATGGACCAGATTGACTCACATGCATATCCAGGTACAGACACAAATCTTATCAAAACATGATCTCCTCTTCAAATAACATTTATAAATATTCAAATAGTTTGTTGGTGGTACAAAACAATAAGACTGCATGAAATAGCGAAAACATTTTAGTACTGAAAAGCTTTCTTCGTCTGACACTCCTCAAAGTACAAAATCATCAGAATTGAGATAGAAAGAAATTCTTATACAAAACTGCATTTTGAAAGCTTTTCAGTACTAAAACGTTTTGGTTTTTCATGCAGTTATATTTATAAATATTATGGGCTGCTAATGGCCAACTTTTCTATAGAAAAACCCACTTTCTTTCAAATAGCTTACATGAAGTTGATCTTCATATGAATGTTCTCTACTTTTCAGCATGGTCTATAATTGAATCAAAATATTTTGATACTCTATAGGAAAACTTGATACATTTGTGTAGATGTTTGTCTAATAGAACATCAAAGTTTCCTATGGTAACAATATTGCCAAAAAATTTTGGCATGAAATTCTTAAAGTGAAACTTGGTTACTGTTTTTACTGTTTTGCAAGATGCCATTTTTGTTGCAAGTGTTCAAATACTTTAGGGAGGATAGTGTAGAACACATCATTGGGTAATGACATAACTGAACTTACGCTGATGCTTCATGAACCTCTGATCCATCATAAACACCACATCCTGATAGTACCTTCAAAAGAAAACAGAGACATGATAACATATTTTGTATGCATAATACATACATCTATAGCCATGCTAGTGTTACTTTTTTTCCTTCTAGAGCCTTCACACAAATGCTTTTAATGGTTACAATAACCATCATAAGTAACTAAATAATTTACACTTCTTATCTTTAATCTAAACCAGTTCAGAAACACTTGTTAAACATTTCGTAATAACATCAATGTATACTGGTACTGGTTGTAGAGGTTGCTTGCACACTGATTTCACTCTCTGTAGATGTCATCTAGCAAGGTCTCAAAGTAAACACACATACAAAAGAGATGAGATGAATGCCTTAAAATCTGTGCTGACTTGACATTTTTTAATCTTAATCCAATATATTCTCTATTTGCTATGGCATGGAATGGAAGAGGACTCAATTACCAAGCTGTTGTCTCTACTTTAGATTTAAGGGAAGAATGTATGCATGTATGTTTAAGCTCAAAGTATTAGCCACTTCTAAAGGGTTTAAGACCTGAACTGACAAGTATTTCTTATTTCCAAACTCTTTCTTTACAAAATTTACAGTTGAAACTCTAGAAATTTCCCCCTCTCTCCCTCTTATGATATAATTTTGCAAATCTGCAAAGGTCAATTGATGCAGTAATAATTTGACATCATCATAAACTATAAATCTTTGCCATAAAAAATTGCAATGAAAGCTTACTTAGTGTGATTTTGAGCTTATGGTTTGAAACATATCCTAGATTCTGGAGAAGGCAGCACTCGCCAAGTACGCAACCTCCTCTTCAACCCAACAACATATCACCAAGGTATTGGAAGCATGCCCAACATTCAATATCACCATATACAGATCATTGGGTGGTTGGCCTACCATAATCAACATGAGTCATTCTACATTGTTTGGGACATATAGCCACGGTCTGCTCTCAACCCCCCCCCCCCCCCAACCCCCTTCCAAAAAAATAAAAATAAATTGAAACACTTTTGACCTACAGCTTACAATGACAAGAGTTGATTAAGTTCATGCTAGTACCCCTGTAAACCTATGGCAGCCAGAGCAAAAAAAAGTGTCTTGGCACATGTTGACTCTTAGCCCCTTATAGAGTTTCAGGTCAGAACTAAAATCACCACATCTTTTCCATGTTGAGCTTAAGTAATTCTATTCAATTTCAACCTTTATATCAAGATTGAAATTTACATCACAAAACACGTGTACTTCTAATTTGACTTGTGAATCTACCGTATATGACTTCTATATGCTATATGATATATTAATAATAGGCCTACTCTTTAATTAATCTATAAGCTTTACCACATACTGATCAAGATCTTGAAGGAAGCAACTTTGGCACGTAAAGCGCAGAAGTACCCATGTGCCAACCCCGGTTTCGTTGAGAAGTATCGATATCTGTGATACACTTAACTTAGCGGCTTACAAATTGCCGTTTTGTTACTAATAGAGAATTTACTTACTACTGCTACCGAAGGCTTTTTTGAAGACATGCTTGCCAGGGTTCTGTTAATGGTGTGGCTTCTTTGACAGAAACTGGCAGCACCAGCAATCACTCTACCCTTGCTCAGAGATGCTAACATAGCGATGTTTCGAGGGTGTTGTTGTTGAGGGGGATGTGTTCTTCAACGTGAGTTTAAAAAGGAGGTTTGTAAAACACGGAAAATTTTGACGAAATGAACACAGAACAATGCTCGTAAATTTTGCTTGTTTTGGTTAGGTGATTTTTTTCTTCATTTGCTTGAATTTTTGGGCTTTACCATTATTTAAAACTCTTTTGAATTTACAGGGGTCCCTACCTCTCCATGTAAACTGCAGAAATAGTCCAAAATAGCCCTTCGCATGATCATAGCTTAACACATGATTCCTCAGGAAATGCTTTCACTTGTGACATGAAAATTCAACTAAAACGAGAGCTTTAAGGTGTAGTACGTTGAAGAGCTCAATCACTGCGTACCTGACAAGGCAATAACGGAGAAATAGATCAAAGGTGTTGAAACCTTGAGCAAGAGAAGCCTGACAGAAGTAAATTTGCAGTAGTTACAACTGAAATATTCCAATTTTGCATTGGGTTTTCATTGAGCCCATTCCTTCTTAATTCCATTAAATATTTCCTAAGTGGTTTGGTAAAATGAAGAGGAGAGACTACAATGACCGTTTACGAGTGGAAGTGAATTCACAAGAAGAAAGAAAGACTCAGGCTGAATGGATGGACTCTACCCAATCGGAATTTGTAGCAATTTGAGCAGACAAAGTCAATGCTTTGGACTTAGCTCATTCGAGGACATTGATAACCATCGCGACCCTAATTTGGAATTGATAGAAGATTAATGACGGAACCTCAACGTCCATCACACCACCAATGCTCACAAGGAGATTATACCCTCTTCACTGATTTTTGGAAATAGTGTAAATAAATGCCAATTGGAGCTCATTTACTGATTAGTTGTCCAGTATTGATGCCATATCAATATAAAAGTTCTGCAATATTAGGACCAGAAATTGATTTAGTTCATTTTGCGATCATTGGACAAATTAAACATTTTTGGTCAGTCACATATTTGAACGGTTTTACAAATAAAATTAAGGTTCAGTATCCTCGGAAATTGATTGTTAAATTATTCTTAATCAACTGGTATTCTGTTCGAGACGATATTAGCTGTAGACACCACCTAGTAGCGAGAGCAGGTTGTTACTCTTAGTAGCGCATACATTGCACTGGATGTTTTGATGGTAAGTATGTATGGTGAGATTCACTACTTTTAATCTCTAAACCGCTCAAGCAATGTCAGGCTCTTGAGTAGTGGGTACTGCTACACATTGAACCTTTACATTGAAAAAACTCTTTCGATGCTGCAATACTTGATTGGATTATAGTTTTCAAAAGACAATCCTTCCTTTTTATCAGCAAACAGTTTACGGCGTCCCGAGCCACGACAGTTTTTTAATCAAAATCTGCATCTCTTTTTTTTTCTACTGTGTTGACACGAACCTCTTTCACGTTCAGCTCTCAAATATCGTTTTGACTTTCCTCTTCCCCTTCTTCCTTCCACATTAAACCCAACAGCTCTTCTTGGGACCTCTCTACCATCTCTATTTTAAAGCGTATCCTAAACATCGCATTGCACTTCTTTTAGTGATATCAAAGATTGTGTCGTTATTCAAACCCAGTCTACCAATCAGCTCTTCAAATCTATTCCTCTCATTCACCTTAACGGTCCACATCTTCCTCACCATCTGACATTCCGTTCTTCACTTCACTTAACTACCTATGTCTCTGATTTGTATGTCATGAAAGGTCTTACACTTGTAGTGTAGATCTTTCCCTTCAAACTCAGAGTGAACCTCTTACTGTATAACACTGGTGATAACCAGTTACATCACAAACACCTTGGTCGATCGTGTTCAATATACTACGGCCACTTCACTCTCACCTCCAGTTTTGATTGTGTCATTTGCGTGACGAAAGCAGTTCCTTCTATCTAGCTGCTTTAATCTTCTCAAATGATTCTCCTACTCCACAGCAGCATCGCCATGGCCATTTTTTCGGAAAAACTTTTACACAGCCTCTATTTAAAACCTGTGATTGTTTCAAATAAGCTTTTATCACAGCTCCTATTATTGGTGGAGAATTATTTAATCTTATAAAACGTAAATGATTATGTTCACATGACTCAATTTAGTGGATGCCCAAATTAGGACTGTACCTGAAAATTTACATATACAATGCAACTAGTAACTTCGAGTGGCTTTAAGGTGGATTTCCACTTCAAGAATTTCGCGGAAAGTTGTTACGGAACAGACTTCGCGCATGCGTGATACGTGTTTTCTGGTCTGACCGAGGGAATTCTTTCCGTGTTGCTTTCCGAAATCAAA
>JAAAKL020015906.1:0-11273 GCA_010016065.2 Carybdea cf. marsupialis auct. non (Linnaeus, 1758)
ATTCTTTAAATTGCTTTGTAGCAGCTTTGCTAGTTACATAGCTAGGATTCAGTCTCAACGCTCTGTTCTGCACTGATAAGCCCACAAAGGGCGAAACAGTTCTGTATACAGATTGGTTATACTGAAATGAAATATTTCAGTTTTAGGTACATTCAATCACAAGAATGTAACTCAGGTGGCTATTATTATTTGGTAGTTTTATTGTACGAATCTTCAACAGTTTCTTTCAAGTGGTGGCTGGTAGCCTTAAAGGACAGTGGGAGCAGAGTATTAAGGTATGGCAAAAGTCAGAAGAGAATTGTTCTTTGCAATTTTGCTTTGGCAAGTAAAGAGATTATGCAATTATGTTTGAAATTGTATGTTCTCTTCCATAAAGTCCATCTTGGCTAAAAGGTATAGGCGACATATCCCCTGTCCCTGGTAATGGGAACCCTATATTGCTAGGAAAATTAAAATTCTGAAGCACAAAATATGAAGTTATGGGTAGTACTCCACGTTACCAGCAAATGTGTGGCTTAAATCAGGGGTACTCCTCCCTAATCGTACGATCATGAGCTTATCCCTGTAACTGCAAGTGTGAAAGGACTACAAATTCAGTACAGGAATGGTGTTCATAATGGATGATAAAGTTCGGGCAAACTATCACAATGGGATATCTAGGTTAGTTTAACAAAAGGACAGCACAACTTAAAGAAAATACTTGTAAGATCCATGCAGTGTAACTCTGCAATTTTTGTGCAACAAATGTCTCAAATTGAAAGTGACCCATGTAGATGATGCAGTGAAACAATGTCAGTACAACAAGCTGAAAATTTATCTACAAAGAAGAGGAACATGATAAATCATACCTGTGTTACTAGGTACCTCTGTACACCTACTATCCATCCAAGATCAAACAGTATGCTCATTTTTATACATATCATTCCTCTAGAGCTTCAGATGTTTCTACTAAAATTCAACCGTGTTTACCTCTGAATTGATGAGATTTCATCCTCCACAGCTACGTTGGCAAATTTCCATGACTTTTGTCACTGCGTAACATTAACAATTTGACAATCAGAACCATTTTCATGGTTACAAATGGGGCAAGCACACTAGATGCTCCTTTTTCATGAGTTGTAGCGAATAAATGCTTACAATTTACTCATCATCTGCAAGAAAATGATAGCCCTAGTGGGCTAAGACACCATTTTGCACCTTCTCATCAAGATTGAGGTCTGACAACAATTTGTTTGGAAAGAGAATCAACACGGTCTAGATAAGCATTTTCTAAATGAAAACAGCAGTGAATTCAGTCTATATATATTCCACAGCATTTCTGATGGGGCAATGCCCAGCTATTCCCCCTGTACAAGCCACTACTGTTTCTTTTGTGTAAGTTACATGTAATGGGGCCAACCATTTTTGGTGTATTGTAGCCTGATGAAGAGAAAAAATTCTGGAAATTTACTGCTGTGATGTTTATTGCTTTTATTCATTTATATATACATATATATAATACCCATTAAAATAAAAAATATCTTTAATGTTTCGATATTATCTTTTTCAAAATATATGTATACACACAACATACATATACATATATATATACATAAGTAAAACAATGACAGATAAAAAGTTATAGAGTTCAAAGAACTATATTCACACATAAAAACAATGTCTTTGCTCTTGCCAAGCTTGTGGAACTTACGTTCCTTCATCTGGCACTGTATAAAGCTTTTCCTGGGTAAAATTACTACAAAAATTAATACAATATGACAAATCTCCCCAGTTGGAAAATACAATGATTGTATTACCTAAAATGCATGTCACAGGCTGTAAGCCTCATCTTGAGATTCCCACCACGTCCCATTATTTCAGGCTCTAAAACTCAGTAATGAGGGACCACCTTGAAGAATCTCCAAGAGCAGGGAGAGTGATAGTGCCGATCAAGGCCTCATCCCCCAAAAGGCAGGAGCTGATGCCACAAGGGACACCCTGCATGACTAAGGTGGACAGGCACTACACCACCAGGCAAAAAGCTGTCATAAGGATCTGCAATGAGATACTGCAGTCAGAAGCCTAAAAGTACATGAATTGCAACCCTATGCCAACCCCTACAAGGCTGTTACTTCCTGTTCAATTCAACCACTTGGCTCAAATGTATTCAGTTTGAATTGCCAAAATGATTCCTTACACCACAGACTTTGGCCTGGTTTATGAACAAAAATTCCCAGTCCTCCGTTCCATGATGTTTGTTCCCTGAAAAGCGCTTTATCAATCAATGGCTCTCATTTCTGGAAGTTACGAAATTGAGATTTATGATTGTTGAAATGCACATGAAAAGCTGTAGTGGTACTCCTCACATACCAAGGTTTGCAAACTTTACACTTAAGCAGGTAGACCACACATTGGGAATTACAGTTTAGCATGCCACAGTGTATGTTGTATATTCGTGTTTTTTCAGTAATTGAAAATGTTGATGCAGTGGTATCATAGTTCTTTCTTTTCCAGCTTGAAGCATTTACAACCATTCTCACTATTTGGATTGACCATTCTTATTCTTGCTCATACCTATCTATCTTTGAGAGACTTTGTTCTTCTAAACACAATCATAGCCTTAGAAGGGTAGACTCTCCTACACTCCTTGTTGCATGAAAGTATGTTGAAATTGTCTGCTACAATTTTGTGAACCCTTCTACTAAGCAATGTAAATTGGTTGTAGATGAAGTAACTGGGTAGCCCTTACTTAGGAACAAATTTATAGAACCACTACCAGA
This sequence comes from Carybdea cf. marsupialis auct. non (Linnaeus, 1758), assembly GCA_010016065.2. Classification (NCBI taxonomy): domain Eukaryota; kingdom Metazoa; phylum Cnidaria; class Cubozoa; order Carybdeida; family Carybdeidae; genus Carybdea; species Carybdea cf. marsupialis auct. non (Linnaeus, 1758). The sequence continues at coordinate 2,760 of JAAAKL020015906.1, forward strand.
CAAAAACCAATCCATTCCTCTCAATTTAGTAAATGGAAACTACATATAAAGCACATTTGAGAATACTATATCATCACCCATAACTGTTTGGTCTCATTCATTCATTAACTCATTCATTTTCTTAGAAAAGAAACAATGAGAAGTGTAAAAAATCCTTTTAGAGACACAAGCCTAAACACAAAGATATAAAACTATTCAGGCAGTCCATGTGTCCTTGAACTAACATACCAATGACATAAACACACTATCAAATCCACATAGAAAGGTTCAGAACAAATAAGTCCCATCACAACTTCTAAACAACAATGCATCAAATGTGTCTGCAATGAATATCATGACTTCATAGTATCAAAAGATGTGTCATAATTTAGATTGCCCCCAAAACTCTTACAGAACAAATACTTTTGACTGAATTTCAACATCGTGATTTATAAACTTTCATATTGTGGTAAGTCTAAAGCCACTGCTAAGGACATAAGCCAATCTAACATTTCCTAACTGTCAATCAAGTCTGTTGATGACCCTTGGTAATTGACGCTTGGCATTTTGCCAAAAAAATTTTCTTCTCAAATCCACATAATGCTGGCTTGCAAATAAACCACTGCAAGGCAACCCTGTATAAATCTCTTCAGTTTGTCGTATTTTTACATTAGGGCCTACTGTGAATTATGTGAGAGATCACAACACTACTTTACAGATATTGAGGCTCAATTTAGGGTCATGTCATGCACAATAAAGTAGTTTTTCCTTTCTCAAAAATGGAGGACCATCCTTTTTTCACAGCCTTGTAATCCTTACCATACCTTTGCATCCCTTGTCAAACTATATTGTACATTTCTAAGTGCCTTACCATCAAGATGTAGGCCTAATTATAGGCATCTGCAGCATTCCATGTACATTCTATTAGCATCATTTAAACACAGGTTTATTGGACTACTGACGATCTATTATACTGTAGAAGATGATTCCTTGATGCATGCAGTCTTGCATCTAAAACTCAGAGATCCCTGTACCGAGGGATACCGGTACTATAGAGTTTTTCTTTGTTTACAAAGTTTAGAAAACTTATTACAATATATTATAATAAATCTACTGGTGAACACATTCCTTATCAGACCATGAATTTACCAGGCCACGGAGTGGCTAGAACCAGAGTGGTTGTTTATGGTATATTTGTATAGCCTAGCCTAAATAGCATCGATCCTAGGGCTTTCTGAATTTGGCATGTATTTCACATCCACATACAATTCATAAAGACACATGTTCCAAAAATGCAACTGCCTCACTATTAGTCAATTCCCGGATCCCTTCTCCTGCTATTCTAGAGAGCCTAATCGTATACTGGTTCTGTTGCGATTAGGCTCTATTTGACTGCTTCGCGTAGACCTACACTACAGACTTTGCAAGCATGGAGGAAAATTTAATATCAGCTGACTCATAAAATAAAAAAAGTGAAAAAAAGTACTTACCCTCTCACTTCAACATGAACGGACGTATCTCGGTGAACCTATGGTTTTCAAACCCTCCAGATTATCTCAATATCCTTTATCGTCGTAATTATATTCATGAGGAAAAGTATCAGATTTTCATAATTCTCGTTCAAAACCACTGTCAGCAATAATAATTTTACCCTCCAAAGCGAGCGCGATGAAGTGCCATAGCATGTCAAACACGAAAGCTCATCAAACTTCAATGCGAGATATCTCAGAAGTTTTCTGTGGGAACCCATGAAAATCTTGTAACCATTCGATTCCTCTGAGTTCGTAATACAAAGTCTGCCATCTTTCATGCCAATTCGAGGAATGGAAACGAGACGGCAGCGCCAAATTTGAATACTAGTCTCCCGTTACATCAAGGGCGACGACTGAACTTACAGGGTTAACAATGCTACGCTAAGTTAAACCCTAGTCACAAGAGAATCTCTTATGACTATACTTAAACATTCATTAGATTTAAATAGTTGGGTAGACCTACTGCCAGTACATTATGGTAGAGGGTGGGGATACTTGGAGGAGCTGTCCAGGAGAATTCAAACTCACTTAAAATGACACTGATTTCAGACAATCGGATTTTAGTCTAAAGAATAAGAATTAGCCTGAGTTAAACTGTTGAATTGCAAAAAAAGATATCGTAAGAAAGATATACTGTAGGACTACAGACAAAATATAGAACTAAACAAACATTGAAGTGCTTACGGCGCTGGCAGGGATCGAGCCCAGGATCTCCCACTGTAAAGACCAATATATTCGTGGTAATCTGTCACTCCCTCGTGGGGCTGTTATACTACTTCAAAAAAGTTGCAGTGCCCCCTTGGTTTAAGGACTACGACCCTAGCTGGGATACGAAGTCTTTTCATTAGACATGGAGAAATTCATTGCTATTTATCAGTTATTTGAAAGTCTTAAAAATCAGAGAGCAAATTGTAAATTAGGTCGTCCATGGCCAAGTTTCAAAATACAAAAATTTACTTTGCAAAATTGCCAAATCATAGTAAAATCTTTCACCCAGGTTTCTATTGATGTTTTACCGTCGCCAGAGCAAATTCAAGAGTGAGCAGATAGAAAACAGTTGGGGAAGGGTGAGGGAGAAGAGTAACGATTGTAAAAATAACAGTAAAGGTATCCTCCGTTCCAACAATTTGGAAGGAGGGCGCCTTGCCTGCTCCCCTTTGGTTACGGGTGGGTACCTCTTGATATTTTAGGCGCAGCCTGCTCCCAATCTCTGTTTTTGTAAGACCCGAGAATCTTGATGTGCCTATCTGTTTCTTTCGCCCTAGAGTATCTACTAGCCATATATCTAAGCATGGTATGTAGCTTAACTAGTTCAATTGCCCTCACAAGTTTCTATAACTCGTTCGATATTGGTACGTAACAGAATCTTAACCGTATTCAATGAATGCTATCATCGATTGGGTAAATGATAAAGGCTTTTTGAGACGAACCGCTTGCTGTTTAGTTATGATTGCTACCTTACGCTTGAGCATGATACAGGAGAGTTAAAGGCGAACGGTTGCTTTTATGTATTCACTTCCAGTTTTAATTCCACCATTTTACATCAGTGACCCCAAACACGATTCCACTCGAGATTGAGCCGGGTGAACAGTGTGACGAGTGTTCAAGGGCAATAATTATAGTTAGTGATGTTTGAGAGGCTGACTTCTTACATTTGATAATAAGAGTTACTGGTGCGACGATTTTGAGTGGTTGAGGATATGACACTAATTTCACTTCTAGTGTTAAGCTGGAAATTTTGTCCACTGTTTCAATCACAAACTTATAAGAGGCGACCAGGGGGAGTAGGGGTCATTAGTTTTTTGTTGTGATGGTGGTGGGGGTGGAATAAAATAAGAAGAGGGGAAGTGCATTTACAAGCAGCCGCACAAACAGCGAGAGTTGTGCCAGCACAAACCATTCGTTGTATAAAAAAGCTTTGGTCAGCTGTGGGACGTGACGAAATTAAAGGGCGGTGCGAATTACGACTAAGACCTCTTGAGCAAACGTGAGTGCTGAGGAACGAATTTTGCAAACAAAGCTAAGAAATTTCCTCTCAGAAAGTTTGAACTTTGGTATAAAATGTAGTAGGAGGAGGAGTCTAAGAGACAGGAGCGATAGTAGGAACCTTAATTTTAATAGTCTTCTGAGTTAACTCTGCTAGCTGTAGAAGTGGATTAGGGTCACCAGTGGAAGCAAAAATTGTTTAAATTTCATGTGGAAGGGACTGGACAAAACCTTAATGGTGGACGTGTGCCAAGTAAAAGCTTCCGTCAGAACTGTACAAGGTGCATCATTAGGAAGGGAGATAAGGAGATCAGAAAGTGGAACAATCTTCGTGAACAAAAGTAACCGATAAAGGGAAATATAGACGTCTGTTCATAAAAGATTTGGTTGTCAGACCTTTCAATTGTCAAGACACTTATATTCCTTTCTTTCTTTCTTCTTAGGCGTTCACGCCACTGCTGGCGGATGACCTTTACAGCTCTCTCCACGCCTTCCGATCATGTGCCGTGTGTGTCCACGTACTGCCGGCTTTCTCCTCGATCTCATCTCTCCGCCTTCTTTTGGATCTTTCTTTCCTCCTCCTTCCCACTCTTAGTGTCCACTCTGTCGGGGTTTTTTTGGTCCACTTTCTGCCTGCTCTGCTCTCTGAATGACATCTTTCACTCCTGTTCTTGATCTGATAATCTGGTTCTAGACCAGATAATCTCGTTCCTGACCCCAAGGAGCCTCGCCACCGGTTGCATTTTAGCGTCATACCCAGGACGATATTCCTTAATGCGACAAAAAGAGGAATTAGGGAAAACGTGAACTGTTGTGGTCAAATATAATATAGAGGGAGGGAATAACTGCAGTAGAGCTTACTGGTAGTTTATTGTAAAGTAAAATCACTACATTCCAAATTGTTTTAAATCCTGTCCGTACCCTTGACAGTTTCAATTTCCTAGAAGGTGATAAATAAGATATCACAACTTTGCGTACTTGTTTTAACGAGTTTCACGAGGGATAGAAAGTAAAAGATACGACAAGTGATATCATTCATGCTCAAGTACGTATTTTCAGTCTCATTTTAAACATATACATCTCAAATTAAACATATAATGGAAAGGATTACACTCAAAACGCTCACATGCTGTAAGTTTCGTGCCTCAGAAAACGAAACCCGATGAAGTACGTTCTCAGAACAAAATTATAGATCAACAAAAAGGTACTAAAAGATTACACTGCAATTACTGCCATTGACGGGCTTTTGTTCACTTAGCCGTCTGTTCCAAAAGATGCCCTGAAATGGAAGGGACAAATTAAAAGATCAAAAGGAAGTCAGAAGGAAAAAAGCATAGATACACAACCGAGACACTACCAGGACACCAGCAGGGCACCTCTTGAGTATCATTAAAAATCCACCAAGAAACTGTCAAGGACCTAGCATGACAGCACCATAATGCCATAAGCATAACACCAGAGCACAACCGGATACCTGCAGAATTACCAGGGTGCCACCAAGACGCTATACGCATATCACCTAGACACCAAGATAATAGCTCATAGTTACCACCAAGATACCAACAAGAACAATCAGAATATCTCCAGGATACCGCTAAGACACAACCAAAACACCAGCAGGACAAAACGAAGATACCACCAGGACACCAGAAGATAACCTTCATAGTTTTGGTTTCCATATTAACCAGTTAACATGCATTGTCGCGTATAAAAGAATGGAAATTCCATTCCATACATCCTTACTGCTTTCTAAACAAAAAATGAAGAGGGAAAAAGGAGGAACAATGTAAAAGCTTCCTTTTATAGTGCTGTGTGACTTAAGTTGCATAAGGCCTTGATGTCAAGACAGCTAACAAGGAACTTTGGAGCATAGAATAACTTTGTGAAGTCAATCAGTTCAGTTTCGGATCATTGTTTTTACTCGCTTCAATCGCATCCGTCGGTGTATTTTTTCCCAGCATAATTCATGCCTTCTGTCTGCATTTCCTACTTGGACCTAGCTTATTTTCTACTTCATGTCATGTTCTCTAACTCATTTTATTACTCACTATTTTGTATTTAAGAAAGATGATTTTGTACTTTAATACGATGATTTTGTACTTAAGTAAGATGATTTTGTACTTAAGTAAGATGATTTTATATTCAAATAAGATGATTTTGTACTTAAGTAAGATGATTTTATATTCAAATAAGATGATTTTGTATTTAAGTAAGGTGATTTTGTATTTAAGTAAGGTGATTTTGTATTTAAGTAAGATGATTTTGTATTGAAGGTTAGTTATTAAATACTCACATCCAGATTTAGCTACGCTTGGTACTACGATGGACTCCGTCTGAAAGATAACGGTGTAAACCAAAAGATATTTTGAAGTATTATTCCTATAGTATTATTCTGGACAGCAATCGTGCACAACAGTGAGCGATAGTTGATTACTATACCACGGAAACTTACTTCTGTTGTTTCATTTACAGTTCTTTGTCACACTATCAATAAAAGATGCAACAATGAAAGTTTCCAAAGCAGTAGTGTCGCTTTCTTCCCTTTATATATTTTCAATAAAATCTTGATTACCCTATGTTTTACAGTTTCATATCAGTAGGCTAAAAAAGTCGATTACCCAACAATTACTTTTGTGATTGATGATTTGAGAAGGTATAACCAAATTGGTTTTGAACAAAAGGACCTTTGAGAGTCAAAGCCTTTATCCACCGTCGAGCCCAAAGATATTGCATAAGTTGGGAAATAAATTTAAAGGTAAGAAGTACATAACTTCAACAAGAAACAAGCAGCGTCTTTGAGGATCAATGCCTCCTGTACTTACATTAAATAACATCAACAACATCAACAACAACAAAAACAACAACAACAACAACAAAAACATCAACTGTATACAAAACAAAATCGCAACGTAATACGACGGTTATATCATGTACGTTAAAAAGATGAAATAGTGAGATTGTGATTCTGTGTTTATAAATATATCAACTTCCCTCTGCTCCCTTCTCATACTAAATTTGGCATGACTCATCGGCTGCAAGAGTTTGTCATAACTTTGTGCTGCTATTCGTCAACCTAAAAAGCTACCGACAGGCAATTAGAAGACGTAAATAAAAGACAGGGGCATTTAACATCACGGCTTATGTAAACATTTCTGAAATTCTTCTATATATTTCTCAAACTTTGCTCCGAAGGACATCATGCTCATATTATAGGGACAAGGAAACAACCTATTATTCCTTCTCAAAATAATCCATGTTTTATTAAGGTGATGATTTAATCTGTGTGATTGGCCCTCGATAATCAACTAGTGTGGGAAACACTGTAGACTCCTTCCATTTACTTATGTCCTTCTAATGCCGAAATATTTTATGTAGAAATTCATAAATTAAAAAATCACCTTACCTTCAAGGCCCCTTTACATTTTATTTTAGCCATTTAACGTCCATAGTAACCGACCCTTCTACGGCCATAATGTCTTCTGCGGCCATAATGTCTTCTGCGCCCAAAATATCTTCTACGCCCAAAATATCTTCTGCGGCCATAAGATCTTCTGCGGCCATAATGTCGTCTCCGTCTGAAAAAGAAGGCTTTAGGTTTTGGATCTGCTACTGTCTCATCATCCTCTTCATTCTCGTCGTCATGTCCCCCTAAAAGAGATAATACAGAGAAGAGAAAATATTCCCTATTATAGAAGCATGTAGGAGGTTTAGTTCAGGGGCTCCCAACCCGAAGACCCCGACAGAAGTTTGGTCGCTAGACTCATTTTTTCGGTTAGCATGGCTGTGTGAAAACTAATTTTACAAGATTCTTTGACATGCAAGCATGATTGCCAAGGGTCAAACTACGGGGGAAAAGTAAGATCGCAAAAAATTCGAGACTAAATTTTCTTTCCGTCCCTTCGAACAAATTTGAAATTCGCATCGCGTTTTTATCATTTTCGCGCTTCTTAATTTCTTTAAAAAAAGAAAAAATCGCTATTATTAACCCTGCCTTAGTGGAAGAAAAACGCGCAAGACAACATCTACGCAAGTCGCCTGCCAACTTATCCCGAAGTTCAAGTCATGTATTGGCATTTTCCTTCAGCTTCTTTCATATTTCCCCAAGGTGATTACATGGTCAATATTTCTTTTGTTGGTGGAAAGTGGATTTGGCCATGCCAAGAGCGAATGATGTGTTTGCTGTTGTTTGAACTTTTTGAACTGTTTCTCTTTTTTGAAGCGATTTCTCTATTTAATTTAACTGGCAAGAATTTTCAATGTTATTTGTTATAAACAATGTTTTTTGCTACTGCTAATTTTTGCCATGACTTGGAGAAATTCTTCTGCAAGGAAGCAACCACCTCTTGTTTCAAAATACAAAAACACCACTACACAATGTGACATTGCAATAGGGCAACACTTGTTTGAAAACCCAGACTGTGCGAAATTGTATACGGATGACCGTTTCCGTATGAAAGGTAAAGCTAGATCTGCTTTTCACTTGGCCGCTCTAGAATCCGTACACATCAAAGCAAAAAAAACCAACAAATGCTTTGTAGACAAAAATAAGTTGCTTTCTAATCGGGCGTTTTCGGTTAACCATTCAGTTTCACGGAAACTGATAGGCCAAAACAACACCGATATGGCAGTTAGAGTTATGATTGGCTATTTTGAAAAGACAGTTGGGTAAAAATTTTTATTGATTCCCTTTTCAACTGATACTCTGACGATTTTGTACTCTGAGAAACGTCAGACGAGAAAAGCTTTTAAGCACAAAATGAACTCGCTATTTCGGGCAGTTTTAATACTCTGAACCATCAACAAACTTTATTATAAAACTATTACAAAGGTAATTCTAAACTCTGTCACTCTCAACTCGGAGTGAAACGTTACCAAACCAGATCAAGACGGCCGTAGAAAAGTGTTTCGGCGCTGTTACCCCACGCGTAGTTTATACCGGTAGGAAAGCGTTCTCAATTCATGCTTCCATTATGCTAATAAGAATCAGCCTTTCCGCCAATCACCGCTTGCTATTTAT
>JAAAKL020015907.1:0-11273 GCA_010016065.2 Carybdea cf. marsupialis auct. non (Linnaeus, 1758)
GTAAACAAATGTACCGATACTTGCCTCATCATTTGTAACCACGCTTAGATCACACTGTATTTAATGTAAAATAAGTACCCTTTCCCTATCTTCTTGTGTAATCCTACATTCCCTAAATATTTTAGTATGGCATATATACAGTAGTCCTTGACTGGTTTAATCAATTGTGATCGACTGAGGTAATACTGAACAGATAACTACAGGATCATCTACTGTACTGTACATGTAGGAATTCATTCATAGATTTCAGTTAATATCGCCCAGTTGTTGCCATCGGATACTGTGATCCCTTTTCTATTTGATATAATATACGCTGGAATGGTACTAAAAGCTAACAGCAAATTGTATTGTGCCTTCCTGTCATGCCTTGCTGCACTGCCACCCTTACACATGGTAAGTCCTTACACTCCACATCGATGAGAAGTGCTATCTTTTTTGATGTACTACATATTTAAAAGATCAGTTTCATCTAAAGGGAGTAAGGGAGTGCAAGATATTGAGATGTAATCAACCTAACTGTGTGTGTCAAGTTAAGTCATATAGACCTGAGAAGGTTTAATCAGTCTTTGCACTTCATTTGTTGCTCAGTAAGAATACTGCTGACAGTTATGTATAAGGAAGATTCTCCATCCTTAGTAGAGCTCCGTCTGAATTTAACCTTCAGGTTTAGGAAGCTATTTAGATTGCTTCCTTGCAGCCATCACTTTGTCAACAGAAAAAAATTGTTTTTGGTTATTCTTCATACCAGTATGGACGGTACTCTAGGTATATGAACAGCATCAGTTTTTGGTGCTTGCATCTAAAATTAAGTGATCTAGTACATCAGAATACACCTTTTCAATAACTGACTATACAATATTATTGTAGTAGGCTATTCAATAATAAGCAAAACATTCAACACAACAAAGTACAGGAGTGGAAGGGTGTGATACTGAATGTAAATGAACTGACTAAGAGTAAGCTTCAAAGACACCATAGTAACATTGAACTAAACTGTTCTCTCAAAATCAGCTGCATCTCAAGGTAAACATTCTTACAGTGCAATTGATCATGTCTCTTCCCCTGAAGGAAAAAGGAGAGAAAAGTGCAGAATCTTCAGGAACACATACATGTGACCTAACCCAATACACAGAAAGAAACCGTGACACTACCTCATTAAACTGCCTTTCAATCTTTTGTACGAAAGTAGTTGGGTTGCAGATCAGACTACTGTGAAACATATACACTGCATGTCAAAAATTTGCAGTAAAAAACCTATGGATTCTCAAAGCAGGACACATGCTACTTTCATTCCAGGACTCAAATTATTACAGGCTAGGATGGAACACATTCTTAATAATGATACTAAAAATAATAGCAGTGTGGTAATAAAGGCAAAGTATTCAGATAGAGTTGTCAACGAAAACATTGCTAAAGGGTCTTACTCAAGTTGTAAATCAAGGTCCACAGAACTCTGCTTATAAAAGATCATTTACAGCAGAACCTACTTTCTGCACCATGACTCAAATCTCACTTATTTTTAAAAACCTTTGTAAACTAGGCATGAGAATAACAAAATAAAACACTAATCAAAACTTTGTATATCTGCAAATTGCTCCATTTGAAGGTCAATGGAATTCAGTGAAATGTCGGATAGCAACTGCAAATGTACAAGACTTACCACAAGTTGATTACCAGTAGCCTGATTTAAAAGTTCTGTTGAAATGCAAGGATATTATATCTTTTAGCTATTTGACAATTGTTTTATACACAAAAATTATATAGTGATGATATAGTCCCTTTGGATTCAAACTTCAGTATCAAGTCATTTTGATACATTGTTAATTAGTTGTTTTCAACCCTCATTCATTGATGATTTACCATTTGCCTGGACTGCTCTTGCTCCTGAATCCTTTGTGTTGTTTATTATGTTTGCCAGCTTTTTCTCCTGATTTCCGTAGTTTGCAAGGAAATTTCCTTAAATGAATCTGCTGTTGATTTTGAAAGACAGATCAAATGTAACAGTGTCTGACCAAAAATCAATGTTTTAAGGTTTTTGGGCGAGTCCTGTGATTAAAAAGCTAAGACAGTCTGTTGATGCAGGTGCAATACTGTTTTGTTTGATGCCTGGCCATTGGGCCACAGATGTATTTTTATGTTGAGACATCTTCCGGAAAATACCTAGCTGGAAAGAATGTACTCTTAGTCTTTTTGGATCCAGGGAAAGCATTTGACATGTAGTCTAGAGGGTTTTGGGACTTTGTGGAAGTGAGGTGATTAAGAATGGCTTACTGAAATAGTTCAGTCAATGTATAGAAATGTGAAGAATCAAGTAAGACTTTACCAATTTTTTAGCAATTATTTCCCAGTCCAGATTGGATTGCAGCAGGGTTCAATACAGGTTCATTGTTATTCATCGTAGTGATAGAAGCTTTGTCAATGGAAGACAAATCTGGATGTCCATAAAAGCCACTCTTTGAATACTGATGGTTTAGGTTAGTTGCTGAGACACTTATAGGCATAGTTTAAGCTTGCAGGGAAGCATTGGAATCAAGAGTTTTAAAATGCGATCTTGAAAAGACAAAAGTGATCATCAATCATAGAGTTCTAGAGAGTCCTGGTGAAGGCATTGTGTCTTTGCACAGCTTACAAGAAAGGTATCAGTAGCTATTCTATTCACTTAAAGGTCTGCTGTCATTGAGTATGTAAACATCTGCGTTAATGGTGGACTGAAGAGTGATCAAGACTTTAAGTGAAATATTTCATAAGGGAAGAGACTAAGTTAATAAAGGATGCTTCTGTTGTTAACTATGATGGTCAGACTTTAGAAATGTTCTGTTACCATAATCACACAATAGATGCAGGGACAAGGTATAGTTGACAGTGTTGAAGGAAGGATTAAACCAGGATGAACTACACAGCCATCCCTAATTTTATTCAGTGCAGGTTTGGCACTGGGAGCTTAGAAACTGCCAGATTTTGCCAGGAAGACTGAAAAGAAAAGATGCCAGATTTATTAGGTGGATATGTGGTAATAGGCCAAGTAATAGAGCTACCATTTGGGAATTAAGGAATACTCTTCATTTTCATAATATGAGCAAGTGTGGGCAGGTAATATTTTTTGTTCAAATATACGCAATATTGACAAAACGTTTTTGTGTGTACATATGTCCACTTTTAAGCATTCTTGTATCATATCAAATGATATATAATAGAGTTAAAGTCATACTCTCAGGGTTAAAGATTGTCAACTAGAGGTGGTCCGTCATATAGAGCATCTATGCATATATTCACATTGACAAACAACCTTTCTTTGACTGCTATAACATGCTTGTATCATAACATTGTGAAGCTATACTTTCAATACTGTTGCTCAGTCTGTGGCTGTTGCTGTTTAAAATCCAGAAACTGCAGTAAGATAAAGATTTGAGTAGTAAGTGATGGTTTTGCTTTACAAGCAATTTTTTCACAACTAGCTATTAATATCCTGTGATTGAATTCTGGCAAGTTATCTGTGAAACCTCAAATTGCAATCCTCCAACTCACTCACAAAGTACTGCATAGGGGTCCAAAATTGATGTTGTTGTTATTGCAAACAGTAAATGAGCCAGTAGATGTAAAGTGACAGACTATCATGTGTAAATCAAGCAGCACTTTTGTTCCACATTAAATAAACAGCTTTTCAATCAAAACTCTTATTTATCAATCTACTGCCACATAAACAAGCAGGTGTCTAAAGTTCCTTAGCTGAGGAATAAGCAAAACACAAATTGTCAAAAATTCTCATTAAAAGGATCTCAAGTGTAGAATAACATTGGAAGCAGAGGCAACTTATAACTTATTATGACTTATTGATGAGCCACTGTGGCTGAGTAGTTGAGGAATCAGACTCACTTGCCAGTGGTTGTGGGTTCAAATCCTGCCTAACCTGATAAAAAGACTATTGGTTGGGGAAGGCAACAGGAGACTCCTCTATAAATGTGCTCTCTCCCCAGGACATTGCTCATTCAGGTTGGGTGATAGGCTACTCTCTAGATAGAGTATGTCATAAAAAAATGACAACACTGGATGCTGATTATTTTTATTTGTTATTCATTGATGGTTCAAAGGATAATACCAACAGCACTATTGCTCAAAATGCACATTTTCAATGATGTTTTGATATTATCAACTTCACTGATGTGGGACTGTTTTAAACTTTAAACTGTTTACAAATTGCCAGGCTAGTATGCTGTGTATCAACACATGCAATTTTATATATGAAGCTACAGATTATACAAATAGGTACCAGTTCTATCTATCACAACTAAAAAACTATGTACAGTGTGTTTGCTTGGTGCAGTGATATTGTTTTAAAAGCACAAAATAATTCCCCCAGTCATGTGACCAAGTGCCTCAACAAATGTATTTCAGTCTCACGTGTGCAGCTTTTCAACAGATGAATGTTGAGCATTTATTGAATGAAACATTCTGATATTCGTGTAGTATATATTTTTGGAACTCTTCTCTAGCAGTGCTTTATCAAAAACTGCGTCATTACTGTGGATTAAGTAAGTTGACTATAATGGAATTTATTATAAATTATTTCATGGTGTACTCAACGTACCTAGCGCCAAGGAAGAAACAGTGATTATATAAGTAGTCTCTGACTTGTTTATTGTTTGTTGTTTTTTCCTGATTTATTTAGGTATGACTACAGAAGCCTTCTTGCAAATGCCACTTTCTGTCTCATTCCACGCGGGAGACGTCTTGGCTCATTTCGATTCTTGGAAGCTCTGCAAACAGGCTGTATACCAGTAGTCTTAAGTAATGGCTGGGAGCTACCATTTCAGGAAGTTATTGACTGGAGACAGGCAATCATCAATGTTGATGAACGTTCCATATTTCATATTCCTGTAATTCTCCGATCATACAGTAAAGAGGATATTTTGAGAATGAGGCAACAAGGGTTATTTCTTTGGAAGACATACTTCTCATCTACAGAAAGCATTGTGGGCACAGTTTTAGAGGTAAGTGCATTGTGTCACTATTTATGATACTTAAGCTTCCTGGCCCTGCCATACTGCCACATGTAACTTTTGATACTTCAAACACCATGTCATGGTTTCCAGTCTATATTCTACCTTTCCAGTAGTTTATATTCGGATTGCCCCCTCACACTTGCATATACTCTTCAAATCATGTCAACTGTGGATTGTAGGCAATGATGCCTGTCAGTTCCTTAAGAATGCCCCTTTTTAATATATGGAGGGAAGATTAACTCTTTTGCAATATCCAACAATGGTGTTGTAGACATTGTAATTGAACTTTCCATGCCATCTGTCTGATGGCAAGGCTTGTGGTAGATTTCTAACTATTTGTTAAAATGAGCAGATCACCCTTAACATGTAACCTTGTCCTATGTACACAGGGTCTTGAGATACACTTTGTTATACTCTTCGACCTCTTTCCTTTTGATATTTTGCTATATCTCAGTCAAGACTTAAACCTGCTATAAAAAGACATCAAAAACTAAATAAACATTGTGTACAGTCATATTTTTTTAAAGGTGAAACAGATTTTATGATCTTACATAAATGTAAATCAGCCTTATAAAGAAAAGAGTTTATAGAGTGAAATAGTATTTCCGATCAGTGGAGATTTCCCAATAGAAGGATAATGTGTTGAATAGTGAAGGATCTGAAATCCATAACTTTCATATGTGGTTAGTACAAATTTATAAAACCTTTCGTTAGTGAGGACTTAGTTTTTTCATAATGTAAATTGTCTCCCTCCAGGTCTGCCATGCATGGGGAACCCAGTACAACCAAGAATTGGCTTGTAGGTAACATTTCCTTAGGTTGCCAGGAACAAAATACTTAGTTTTAACTGAAGTTTTCAGAGATACAAACAGTACATATTGCATGTAAAGTAACCGTAGTGTATTGATGACTGAGTCTACTCTGATTCATATATGCTATGATGAAAATCCATATTTTTATTTTTGCTCAAACATACAGATTTTAAAAGGCAGGATTCTGCCTCATCAAAAACAGAGTTATTTGATGTGGAACTTCCCACCGGGAGCCCTAGTTGCAAATGCAGGATTCTCACAGAAACCTCAGGACTTTCCATTTTACTATGCTTTTGCGAATTCCAACAAGGGTCAGAAATTCACAGCAATGGTCCTAGCAACTTCACCTGTACGATATGCATCAAGCCCATTGTTTCGCTTAATCCTGGCCATCAATCAGTCACAGTTTGTAGACCAGGTAAGTCATCTCATAATAAGCCATTTATGTTGATGTTGAGTCGGAGAACAGTTTTATTTGTTTTTCTTTTTGGTGGATAGTAATATAAGTCTTTGCCTTCTTCATTTAGTATATGTATTGGCAACAAATGACACCGTGAATGTGGGGAGAGGGGCTCTTTTATAGGAGGATTTGTTGGTCTTCTATAACCATGACTTCCCAGTGCAATGGCAGCATAAGCTGTTAAATTCATATAATAACCTAAGTCACACAACAAATATCACTACGAACAGCATTAAATTGAAGTAGTTTAGAATGTGTGTAGCAACGTGTAATTTACGAGAAAGATGAATGTATTTTACAAAGAAAAGTAACAATGATTCTGAAATGACCTGTAAGGCAATTAATTTCGATTTCTACGGTATTGTCGATGTAACAATGCTAATAACAACTATGAGTCACCACACTTTCAATTTATTTTGTTTCTACTTGGGGAAGAGTCCAAGCAGAACTAGTAGGAAGGGAGAAGGCAAGCATTTTTTGCAAATTACAACCTCATATTGTTCGTAAAGAATAGATTTACTCACATACATGTATTGGTTATTTCATGTTTGGTAGACTGTCAATGCGTCAGAAAGCAGGGAGCTCATATTTTCCCCTCTGTCACTCCCCCCCTCTTTATGTACAAGCGTTTGCCAGCATGTTTACCATGATGTAGAACAGAATAAAAGGAAGATGCAGAAACCTTACGAATACTTGTTAGGAATTTCTATGCTAAGTTACAGGAGGACCATAAGCTGGGCTGGGTAAGAAGGGGGTGCTGGAGGATCGATATTTTATTTCACTAACTGCGTACCACTCATCATTTTATCCTTAATTGCTTTGAATTATTTTTGTTTAGTTCTTAATTGTAAGCGATTCTTAACTTGCGTTTACCGAAGATAGAAGGATAAGGATAAATAGATTAAGAAAGCATTCAGAAAGAAACTTTATGCTTTTCCAAACTTTTCGAAAACAAAGATTACCTGTATATTATAACAATGTAGAAGCATGAAAGTTCCTTATCTTAATTTAACCCTGAATAGTTTTGTGACTTTCACTGGTAATATTTGTACTACCTAATCCAGGTAGAAGGATACATGTTCCAAATCCTTAAAGGATTCAGACGGATAGAAGATGAGTGGTTCGTAGTAATGCCGTAAAAGTGGTCTTTCTTTAACATTAAACAATCCAGAGGCTTGAACATAGTAGATCGCTGCTTACTAGACAAGGGTTCAGATGTTACAACTGGGATTAGAAGGCGGGACCTTGGCTGCCACTGTCAGCTACTAAAAAACTAAGCATTAGTTACCCATTTGTGACGTAGGATCAACATAGTATTTCATGAAACTTCCTTTTTTCTATGTAGATATTGGTTGTTTGGCTGCCATCTGTCAAGATTCCGGATAAAGAGCTATGGCCTAAGACAAAAGTAGCCCTAAGGGTTATTTACCCTGGGAAAAAGGTAATCGGTGTCAAACGATTCTATTTCTTTCAAAATTCGTGTTGTTTTGGTGCTCCAGTGCTTTCCAAAATCAATTATACATTTTTGTTGCATTTACAAGGTCAGACGTTGCTGTAGAAATGATACGTATCGCTATTTTTAACCCACGACCTACAGCCTATCTCCATTATGAGAGATTATGGATGTACTATTTTCGGGGTTTTCTCCTATTTGAGGCACGTATTGAAGAGCGCTGCAAAGTGGTCATGTCGCGTATTGGAAAGTGCATCCCAAGTTGCTTTTGTGCGAATGGGGTGGGGTGGTGAAAAGGGTGCGAATAAAAAAGAGATGAGTAGTGGGTATGTTACATAAGTATTCCTAATGTAAGACTCCCCGAGTTCTGCTTTTATCAGTTGCTTCTACTTCTATCAGCTGTGATCTTTAAGGTCGTGTTTAGCTTTTTCTAGTGTATCCATATTCATAGGTTGCTTTTAAAGGGCCACTAAGATTCTGGGTGCAAGTGACTTTTTTTTTGCCTTCATCCATCGGCCTCAAGTCTTCACCCTTAAACAGTTTTAGCTTAAACTTTTCGTTTTACCTTTACGTGTCGGCTCCCATCTGATCCCAACTTGAGCCTCGTTCTCTTAAATGTTACTTTCCACTTTTGTCTTTCTTGTGTTCCTCTTCGCCTTATGTGCTTCCTACCACGCAAAGCCATCCATGCACTCAGTAGCTCCGGCCGGTTCCCGATTTGGCTTTCCTTTTCACTTTTTTCATAACACCAGAGTTAATAGTTACATATCACCTGTAAAAATACCATTAGATAGATACCTTAGGTACCCAAGCCCTAGGTATCCAAGTCACAAGTGGCGAGGTAATGCTCTATTGACCTTGCAGGCATCTTTTCCTTTTGATTGATAATTGAAGTAACGAATGATACGGTACCCAGGATAGTTCATGCTTCTTGACGTATTTTATTATACCCTAAATTACGTCTTTTATTTTTAGAGTCTGAACAGCAGATTCCTTGATAGTGACCTACTGGCGACAGACGCAGTCTTCTCATTTGATGAGGATGTAGTCATCAGCCAAGACGAGGTACGTGAGGGCCTTTCAAAATGCTTTCAACGTTGGGTCAGCAGCAAGGGTCTTTGGGGAGGGGGAGAAAGAAGCAGGACCCCTCCGCGAAGCTTTAGTGTTTGCCGTTTAGTTCAGTTTTGCGGTATTGGATTTTATATATCCTATTATTTAAGTGGACTATAAAACTTTGTACAGTGCACATCATCCAAGGGAGAGCTGATAGTTCGAGAAGAAAGGTTTCTGACAGTACAGATAAATGTATAAGTGTATGTATGTAGGTAGGTATGTATGTATGGATGGATGTACATACATTTATACATTTATCTGTACTGTCAGTATCTGTATCTGTACTGTAAATTTGCCTGATGATCGTGAATATGTGAAACTCGGAGTTGCGAATTTCCAAGTCTCTTCCTTTAGTATCTCTTTCTATGTATGTATGTATGTATGTATGTATGTATGTATGTATGTATTTTTCCCGCCATCGTACAAAATAGATAACGTACTAACTGTAATTGTGAAAGGAAACGAAAGAACTATCAGAAGAAAACTCCCAAGCAAACTAGGGGTAAAAAATACAATTGGAATACGTGAAGCTGCATTTGAAAGCCTAAATTGAATTTTAAAATTTAAGAAGCAAGCTTTTACTGGATAACATTATTTACGTTTAAATGAAGATTTCAAAATACCCTATAATTTCAGATGGCAAGGACTGCATTAAAAAGAGTAGAATTGTTAACGGTAAATTTTATTTAGTATTGAAGAGGGATAAATTGATCATTCTGCGTGGCATAAGGGAAAGGATAAAAATTGTCTTACGCATTTTCTTTTAGTTTGAGTTTCAATGGTTCGACATGAGTGCGTCAGGTGTGGCAGAGAAGCATTTAAGACTTCTCAAAGACATATATGAAGGAAGTGAGAGAGTCGTAAATTGTGTCAAGGTGAAGGTTTGATTGCGCCAGGAATCAGCACTCAGCCCTTTCCTCCTTTCTTTAATTATAGATAGACTGGCAGAAGAGGTAACAAAGGAATGTCCATGAACAATGATGTTTGCAGATGACATCGTTGCATGGGGAAAATCTAGATGATAGGTGGAACAGAGCCTAGAGATTGAGAGGCATGCTTTGGAGAGAGGAGGTCTGGTTGAATACAGAGGACCTCTGATTAAATTATGGCAAGGATGGCGGAACCTTGAAAATGCAAGGGATCGAGATCACTGGAGTAATGGAATATAGGTATTTTGTGTCAACGATGCAAGAGAATGGCGGATGTGAGAGAAATGTAAAGAGGAGAATACCGGCAGGATTAAAAGGATTAAGAAAGGTCTCTGGGGTTATCTGTGACAGAAGGTTGCCAGCTATAGTGAAAGGAAAAGAATATAGCATGACAGTGAGACCAACTATGTTGCATGGACTGGATACAATGGCAATAACTAAGAAACTGGAAGCTGAAGTGGAAGTAGCGGATGTAAAAATGCTTAGGTGAGCAATGGGAGTAACAAGAAAGGGTAAGATAGGGAACAAATTCATCAGAGGCACAGGAAAAGTCAAACCACTGAGGGTAACGATGAGAGAGGCTAGGTGGTTGTGGTTTGGGCATGTCATCAGAAGAGATGGAGAGTACGTGGGAAGAAAAGTCCTCGTCATTGAACTTCCAGGCAAAGGAAATGGAAGGAGAGCAAAGGATTTATGGATATGGTAAAGGAGGATATGGAGAAAACTAGTGCAACAGAAATGCATCATTCGTGGTGGCAACTCCTGATGAAGGGAATATGCTGAAAGGAGGAAAAGAATTCATCTTTTAATCGAGATACCGTTCTGGCCTAAGATGGTTTTGCAAATTTGCACATGAAGCCTATTTGAAAGCAACATGTAGTTCTGCTGTAGTAATTCTTCCGTTGTTACCGGAAGATAACACTTCTGTCATATATAGGGGACCTGTTCTTCTAAAGAATTTGATGACACTTCAAAATGCACTGTTCAATCTTCTCTTTCTTGATGAGAAAGTTGAAGTCTCAATCTCAATCGAACAAAGGGCGAGTGGATTAAGTGGTGATATCAAAACTATGATGTTTAATTGAGATTATAAAACTAAAGATAGCATTTTCATCCCTGAAAAAACCCCAGCGATAAGTATAATATAATAGAAGTAGTTAAAATTTATGCCTTATTGATAGGGTTATGTGTCTTATATTATTGAAAATGTTATTTGCGTTTGTTAACCATACCACAATCGGGTCGTATGACGTATACGTTTGATCTGTTTTTCAACTGCATGTCTGCATCCTGCGATGATCACACACACTCACTAATCCTCGAGCACCGTGCGGTGCGTAGAGCCAACTTGCAACACCAGTGTTCACCAGTGCTGACGATCGGCAGCGAGCTGCTCCGCTTGCGATAGAGGCACTCCACAGGATCGCAGATCTTTGGCGACGACATCCAGCCATCGAGTGCGAGGTGCGCCGTGTGGGTGTCTCCATCCTGCTGCAGACGGACTAA
>JAAAKL020015908.1:0-11273 GCA_010016065.2 Carybdea cf. marsupialis auct. non (Linnaeus, 1758)
GTAAATTATGTATCGACGGGATGTTTCGGAGATTTGGTGCTCGATTATATCGAAGTAACTTTTTCATTTTGGAGGGTCCTAACTCTTTAATTTTCTTAATAACGAAATCAGGTTATCCCAACTGGTGTATCTTACCTGAAATTTGTGAGGATTTCAACAAGAGATATAGTTTTAGGAAAGTAGTTGCGATCTTACATTATGTTGTTATTATCAGCCCCTAGTCATAGACGTCGTAAATTATGTATCGACGGGATGTTTCGGAGATTTGGTGCTCGATTATATCGAAGTAACTTTTTCATTTTGGAGGGTTCTAACTCTTTAATTTTCTTAATAACGAAGTCAAGTTATCCCAACTGTCGTAACTTATCTGAAATTTGTGCGGATTTCAACAAGCGATATAGTTTTGGCAAAGTAGTTGCGCTCTTACATTATGTTGTTATTATCACCCTCTAGTCGTAAATTATGTATCGACGGGATGTTTCGGAGTTTTGGTGCTCGATATTTTTAAGTGTTTGCTGTATGTATTGCCTCCCGTTTGTCAAGATTATGATTCCTTAATGAGACAGGTAATAAATTTAGGCTTACAAAAAACTAATTACTCTTTTCCGAAATTGTTTACTGTTAATTTATGTTTGTAGTATCATCCAACCTTCTTACTTGTCACCCTCTCTCAGCATATGAAAGGGAAACGAACTTTCTTCTCGGTTATTATTCTACTCTGAATTATGCACTCATTATCGCCCTTCGCTCGGAAAGTTAATAAATTATGCATAAATAATATTTCTCTCTTATTGTTGTCAGATCAAAGAGCGTTTTACATTTGTCGTGATAGTCTTCATGTTTTACTAAACTAGCGATTTTCACCCTAATATTTGTTCTACTTACACAAATGATTAAGTTATCAAAAAATTATGAAATGTATATACTGTTATTATGAGTAATTTAGGTTTTGATTGGTAATTGTGCCATTACTTCCTTTAAAATGATCGTGCCGCATTCAGAGCGATATTTAATTATGCATAAACGATGATTTTCGTATATTTGCGTGAGTAACTCACTCCCTTTGAATAGTCTGTTTTTTCAATGTTCACACCGACCTCACGAATTTTCACAGTTGCTTCTTTTCGGGATTATTGTGAGGATTGAGGCATACAATTTATTAGTCTTTACCAATTTTGTTATTTTCAGTTTTATTTTTAGAATTACTAAGTATTCGTAGGAACCGTTGATATGTATTAACTAAGTTTATCGAATATTTATCAGATTCGGACTGGTCTGAGAATATTTCTTTGTTCATTGCGTTGATTATATTTCCAACATGCCTCACAGGCAGGATTTATGCAGATCGTTAGAGGCATTTAGACAAGCGATGCCATTTTTTGCTCACCTTTTCTGGTTCTCAGTGTAATAAGAACTAGGAAGGTACGTTCTCACGAACATCGAATTTTTCATCAATCACGCTATGTTCCTTCAGCCTTTAAATATGTATCAACGACATTTCTCGGTTGTTTGTCAAATTCAGAGCAGCCGGAGAACTTCTATTTCTTAATTACAGCTATGCTATCTCTAAGGTGCCTCACTGTGAGCTAGAATCAGATTATTGTAGATGTTTAGACAGGCAATGTTGTTTTTGCAGGTTTGTCTGGTCCCTAATTGTATTTGTAATACATACGAACGTTCTCACGGGCAATTAATTATGCATTACTCTTTGAACCTCTCGGCTCTCTGCTTGGATTTTATGTGTGCGTGTACAGTCGACGCAAAGTGTTCTTGCTTTAATTATGCTTAAACTATCGCTTTATATGCTCATCTATGATTAATTATGCATGGTAGAAGAGATCTTGTGTTTGTTGGTGGGATTTAAAAAGGACATGTGCTCAGTTTGGAAGTGTTTTAAATCAGCGAAGGCAGACCTAAAAGTTCATTTGCTCCATTTTTACGCCTGCAAGATATTGAAGAGCACGCTTTATTGGTTTTTAAGCTTGATAATGACATTGTCCTGATCATAGGAATTGCCCTGGCGTGCTGCGTGTCGAACTACCATGACTTCACCAGATGTCCTGCTCAAAACGCCTCATTGGATAATCCCGTGGTTTATTTACTGTTTTTAGCATCGTAAATGGAAAGTCCACGCGTGGTCATCACGCTGTCATAGAAAAAGCCCTAGTGCAAAAGGAGAAGATGAGAAATGATACGTTTATACGCTAACTGACATAACTTTACCTTGTTTCAGTGTAATTATCTACCTTGACAAAGTTTTCGTCGTTAGCATATGCGAGATATAGTTCGTTCAGTTACACGGTGGTCGTGACAGCTTGCATTCCACTGTAAACATAAGCGATATAATCGTAGGTTTATGTGAACTTCTGCGCATCCACTTTCACACGAAACCGCTGACTCAGTTTTTTAACTGCACATGACTTATTTATTGGCGAATGAAAATTTGAACAAAGCCGTTTCATAGCTAACGGATCACAGTCTTAAGTATTCACCGATGGGAACATCACTAGCATGCGGCCAACCTCGCATAGATTTAAATTGCAGCTGTCAGGAATAATTTACACAAGTTTATCAAGGAGAATATTTCACAGGGCGTTATTAAATTATGTCTTCAACTCACAACTTGTGTTATAATTTAGTTTTATTACTGTTATAAAAGGAACGTATTTGATGTAGAAGTTTCGAGGTTTTTGGTACTTTTGTGCAATTTGGGGAGAAAAACTACCCTGAGATGTTTTAAGTGACCGTGGCATAGGGAAGCTTTGCACTTGCTGGCACGTCGACGTTGTAACATTTTCAAACATATCGTCATGGGAGAAGTTGGCGAGTTACTGGAAAAAGCATTGGAAGTGAGCATGCTTGGTAAAACTCATATGGTACGTACATGCTTTTCAGTCATAGAAACTGTGAAAGTGTTTCCGATAACAGAAGCGATGTACACTAAGTAGGGACGGAGGACCATCAAGTGTGCAATTTTGGCAAGCGAGTCAGATCTTTATACTTGCCTATTTTTATGCTAAAATCGCTCTAGAAATACCCGAAATGTTTTTGGTAAATAAATCGGTTATTTGGCAGTAGTATTAGTTGTAGTAGAGGAGCTGATTATGTGGAAAGAAACGAGCAAAACATCGCAAATATTGTTTCGTTTGTACTTCACGAAGTTACTTCCAGCTGGTATATTAACGAATTCATAGAGTTCAAACGGTCTCTTAGCCATGTATGACAAAAGTTCAAGGACTTACACGATCGCTCAGCTGTGCAGGAATAGCTTAACTGATCCACTGATTTGAACTTCATTGGGGCGCTGGTCATAAATCCATGGGAAGTTTACTGCAAGTTTAAGAAAATGAAAACACGATGAAATAGCGAACGTCTCCTGCAAATAGTATTAAGGATTTCAACGAAGAGGTAGATCAGTAGTGCGGTTTAAATGATAGAATAATTCCCATGATACTAAAGAAAGCCAAAACTTGACGTTTTCGTTTAAAGAAAGTTAGTTAAATTATTTCTCAGGTGTCAAGTACCGTTAAGTATACAATTATGAGGAAAGGAACCGTGGATTAAGTTTTAGGCTTTGGATTTTTTGAAGTCGACGTTATTGTTTTTGCTCGATTTGCTGATGAGCACATGTCATAAGCAATATCATCTAATCAATGGAAGGATCCAGGTGTTCCGGCTCGTTGAAGATTTGCTCTTGAAATTTGGGACTTTGAAAAGTAAGTTCTGTTTAGGCTGACCATTCTGTTGCTTTTACAGACCGACTATGAAATCACGGAGAAAAGTTTAGAAGCTGATGGTTGTCAGTCCCGCATCTGTTCTCGTGTGCCCGAATCGTGAGTCTCCTGCCACGTGGGGAGATGTCCGAAACCCCTTCTTTTCAAAGCCTGCATTTGACCGTTGCATAAATTTGCTGACAAGAAAGGTCTCCTTCCACGGGGGAGGGGAGAATGATAAAACGTCGGAGTTTCCAGGGCTGCTTTTGCCCATTACTTAAACGTGTCCCCAGTATTGAGTCTTGTTCGAGGGGCGTGTTAGAAGCCCTGAATTTCTAGGTCTGCATGTGCTCATTACGTAAACGTTTCCTCAGCGCTGGTTATCCTTCTGGGAGGAAAGGAAATTTCAAGCCCTTAATTTCCAAGCTTTCATGTATCCATTATTTTAATGCGTCTCCAAAGTTTGGTCTTTTTTTGGGAGGAGAGTGTAAGAAATCCTGGGTTTCAAGGCCTTCATTCGCCCATTTTTTAAAGGTGTTCCCAAAACTGCGTCTTCTTTTTATGGGGTAATTGGTTAGAGCCACTGGCTTTCCGTTCATATCGATCACTAAGAGTTGCGGCCGAATCTGGGTTTCCTTCTTCGAGGCAGAATGTTCGATGGCCAGGGTTTCTAACGCTATATTTACCAATTGATTACAAGTGACAGAAATTTAAGGAGTTTTATAAATCTCGCAATCTGTTTAATAAGGAAGGAGTGAGTTGTTTACAAAAGCGAGAAATGGGGTTGTCTCTTGTAAGACAAAACTAAGCACTGTGTATCCAGGAAAAGACTGATTGGTTATAAAATGGAATAATTTAAGGGGGTAAGATCTTCTAAGTGGTTAACTTGTCATTATCGCTAGTAGAAACCAGATGGTGTCAGAAGTGGTAGCGTGGAAAGTGTACTAAGTTAAGTTACATAAATCAAAAGTTATAATTAATTCGCTGTTGGATTTTAAGAAGTAGTTTTATTTTAGAGATATGACAACCAGAAAATATTATAGGGAAAAATAAGTGGGTTAAGGAGCAACAAATAGTAAACACAATTTTGGTAGGTTTTCCCACAAGTTCTGCTCGGTGGGGGTAGTGCTTTTGGAGCCCCTTCTGTAACTGCTTATCTTTGCATTCATTAGCTCCCAGGTGTGGATCTTTGGCATACAAATAATGCTATCCTTGAGTATCAAACTTCTCTTGAAAGTTTCGATCTAAATTTATAGTTCATAAGATATGACCTTTTTTATCAACCAAGATCATTGATCAACGCTGGTCGACACGGCATTTGGCAGAATTTTGCGCCATTTTCAAGATTGCTTTCAAGTCTATTTTTCCTTCCAGCGGACCCTGGGTAATCTATTTGTACCAAAGGGAATCTAGAATTATTCGGTACTCAATTCTAGAATCCTTTGCTTTTGGGGGAATTTCGACGTAAACAAGGCCATTTGTAGTGGCTTTTTCTACTGCCATTTTTGAAGCGAAAATGTAGAGCAGATATGTTGAAAATGGCCTCATCAAACTAATGCTTTTTGGTGACATATGATAAGTAAAAACCAGCAAGATTGAAGGGTTATACGGGCGACGGTTTTATAGTGGGATCCCCACCCCATAGAGACAGGCTGAGAGGTGTGGCTAGAGGTGGGGCCGCTGTCATGGGCGACCGGATTTAAGCGTAGCTGCTTGTAAAAGAGCTTACCGTACTTCAGATGTCAGTAGAAATCCCGCGCAAAGTCTATTTAATGCGCATGCGTCATGGAGGTTGTTGTTTATTAAGTTACAGAGCCAAGATGGAAGCTTTGAGAGACATCCTTTGCCGAAACGATGGCATGTAGTTAAGTCGGGGAAGGACCCTGCATCGGTACTTCGATGGGAAAGATTTTTATGGACGGGAATGAAGTTTCTAAAGTCGGCTGTAAAAACGTATTGCCTGATCTATCCTTGTTTAACGATATCAAAAGTCGCTTGAATTAGCTTAACACGAGTCTTGAAAAACAAGGGCGATTCCTAAACAAGTTATTTGGAGGCAGAACTTCGTGAAGAAGTTGAGATTGTGGCAAGCGGAGATGGAAGCTTTAAGCAGTTCTTGGCCCTTACTTTTTCAAGCCTTGATAAGGGCATATAGGAAATACTTTCAACAGTTACACGTCAAGTTCGACAAGGGATCTGTTGACGGTCGTGTCAATGAAAAGGAAATGAACATTATAGCAGACATGTATCGTGGATGAGGAAGTAACTTTTGGAAATGATTGAATTGGAATTTACTTCTTCCACGCCTTTTCCGTATTTTGCATAGGATTCTTGCCCTCAGACAAGTATCTGCTTCATTATTTTAATTATTATCATTATTATAAGCGAGGCTGGTTAGTATCCTTCTTTGACATCATCTACAAATTCTAGCAACTTTTCACAACCAAATCATTGTATGCAAGATTAAAACGGGCTCTGAAAGTCTCAGTTTCATTTTTGCCACCTAATATTGTAAAAGGAGATCGCGCTTGCTTGCACAGTTTGATAATCATATGGTTCCTTCAGTTCTTGTAGCTTGAATAGGTACCCCCCCTTGGGGTACGCATTAAATTGAGAGTAATACTTCGAATTTGGATATAACTGAAAGTCTACTTTTGGCATGGTCTGCCGGTCCCTGTACTCAACGTTTTAGGAACGGAGTTAAACTCATTCCATGTAACAATGCTATATACCGTGACAAGAGATCATGAAGTAGCGACGTTTTTGGTGTAGACTGAATGTCGGAAAAGTTTGGCTCGCGATTTCGCGACTAATTTTTGACCTGGCCCGTCGCCGAAAAGGTTACCCATACCTTGTCTAGACATCATTGTGGTTAGGAACACCCCACCACATGATTTGATATAAGTGCAATAGAGGGTGGAAACAATACGGTTCTTTCAGGTAAGCGATTTTAGCCTCGATCTGGCCGCTGCTTCTCAATATACGTCTGAAACTTAGCGGTAGGGCTAAAATTCGGATAAACAGCGACTATGGCTGACTCAGTTGACTTCTCTTCATTGACTGTTGACGAACTTCGTAACTTTTAAAACAACGTGGAGTTCTGTTTTCATACTTATGTGAAGCAGCATAAGACTCAATGACTTCGTCTAGAGAACAAGATGAACTGACTGTGATTAAATCAACCCTACCTTTTGTATGTCGCTTCTCTATCAAACGAATGAAAACGAGGACTGTTCTAACCTGAAAGAACCGTATTGACATCAAGGAATATCATACTGCAAGTTGACATAGGGCTTCTTGTGATGCTTCGTTTTAACAAGACCATGATCAGTCAAAGATACATTTTGATTTCGCGCGTTTGAAGATTATCATGATCAGAAACTGAGGCCGATTTTTGTCAGTGTATCTATTCACTCAAAGACAGGTTACATCAGTTGCCTGCAATCTTTGATACGGGGGCTGTTCGACAGGCCTTAAGTGGTGTGTTAGGGCTCGTCCTTGTTCTAGCCCATCCTTAGTATTCCACTCCCCAGGTCTTTAGTGCAAAATCATAGTTTAAATCAGTCTCTTCCCAGCCTATTCGCATGGAGAAGATATGTCATCTGTTGACCAGGTCATGCGGTTACGTGTAATTTTTGAAGCGGGCCGGGAGGGTGTCCGTTGGGTGCTGTTGCCTTGTAGTGCGAGTTAAGGAGGGTAGAAGCCCTGCTACTCGTTAATGATCAATTAAACGTTTGAAAATGAAACATTTTGGTAGTGTAAACACTCTGAGCTACAATAATAAAAGAATTTTAGTGATAGATTCTCAATTTAACCGCGACCTCGAGCTCATTGATATTTGACGGGATTTGCGATAATCGTCATTAGTGGTTTGTCGCATTACAAGTTTACACCAGGTGCATACAATAATCGAGAAGGCCTTGGTCAACCGACATGCTTTGCGGCATAACTTTTCCCTTTATTCTGATAATCTATGAATTCTAATGTGCTAAAAGGAACTCGCCTTTAGAACCAGAAAAATTTTTGTCCTTGTTATCTCTAATCCTTGACTCGAAAAAGATGGCCACTCTCTCTCTTGATAACAGAAGTTATTTACTTAATTCTTAATTGGATTTCAGTGGCTACTAATCAAATAAGCACATATTGGAATTTCGAGAAACAGTGGCGTGGCAGTACTGTTTTACGTAACCATTTCCATCCTGTACAGCCTGGTTAATTTACAGGGCCGTAAATATTGTTGATCTTTACAGAATGTGACAGTTGATACCCCTTTCTCTGAAGATCAACTCTGATTGACTACGATCGATTTTTAGAACTCTTCTCTAATTTTGAACAACTAATTGTCGCAACTCTCCGATTCAGCGAATCAGAGACGTCCCTCAAGCAATGCATCCTCGTAGTTTTCTGCATTTGTGATGAACATGGCTGTGGATCTTTACAGAATGTGACAGTTGTTACTATCACTTTACCCGCACTGTTGTTGAACCAACAAGGCGTAGCATGTTAATTCTTTATGTATAACACGGGTGGAGGAAGAGAAATATAGCAGTGCTTACCTTCGCAGTCAGCTCAAAACAATTTAAACATAGGGTATAATAATTGCAATTTCCACTGGTGACGTTTTCAGGGCAAAACAGTCAGTATCGCCCTTCCTTCTCTCCCCAAATTTATAGAGATGGTGAAATAGTTATTCTAGTAGAATGCAGTTAAAATATCTATCGATTAAATCAGCGTACATCTTGTCACAAGAAATGTAGATTTGAAGTATGGGATCCTGTATAGTACCTTGAACACTGATAATTCACAATGACGACTGGCATTAGAATTTAACCATCTAAATTATGAAGGTCGTAGGATACTGTTTAAATAGTTCTTAAGTGCAGATTAATTTTTAATAATATTGAAAAATAGTATGCCGCTTGGTTTGTTGCGCAGTATATTAGGTCCTGGATATTGTCTAGCGCCCTGAGCAATGTGGATGTTTGCAGAATGTTACAGTTGACAACACGTTTGGTTTGTTGCGCAGTATATTAGGTCCTGGATATTGTCTAGCGCCCTGAGCAATGTTGATGTTTACAGAATGTTACAGTTGACAATACGTTTGGTTTGTTGCGCAGTATATTAGGTCCTGGATATTGTCTAGCGCCCTGAGCAATGTGGAAGTCAAAATAATGACAGTGATAAGATGATAAGTCTGCTGTAGTACCTTCTAAGTAACTATTTATGATATCAGAAATCTATTCATTGCAAATTGGAGACCTGGTAATGGATACGAATTGGGACAGTTTATATTAGATCCCGGATACGTATCAGTGTCGTCAATATTGCTAGTTTAGGCAGCACAATGCAGTTTAACCATGTTTCCATCTGTAAAGTTAGTAAAGAGATGAACGGTCGATTTATTCTAAATAAAATGTAAGTAATTTTTTGAGTGGATAGGCATAAATTGAAAAAAGAGGCTAGCCAAGACACTGATTTAGAATGTGGTGTTGTGCGGGGCAGAAACCTGGACATCGAGGATAGAGGAAGAAAGATATTAAAAGATTAGATGCATTTGAAATGTGGATTTGGAGAGGAATGATGAAGATCAAGTGGAGAGATAAGAAGACAAATGAGGGGTATTGAAAACGGTTGGTGAAAGAAATGAACTGGGTTTCTACAATTACAAGTAGAAAGAAAAACTGAATTGGGCATGTGCTAAGAGGAGAAGGACAGCTGAAAGAAGCAATTGAAGGAAAAATAGAAGGAAAGAGACCTAGGGGAAGGAAAAAATGGGAACATCGGAGACGTTAGAGGAGGGAAGCTACGTATAACTGAAGAGAAGGGAAGAAAGTAGGACTGCGTGGAGAAGTGGATGCCGCATACTTGCCCATGAGCAGAGAACTAAAAAAATGTAAAAGCGACAAATACTCGCACCAACTACGGAATTCACGGGAGCCTGGATAGTATACCACATCGTGAACACTATCGGTATTCAGAAAATGTTAGATTCTTCAGAACTTTATAGCTACAAAGTCTTTTAGTTGATGAAATATCAATTTACCTTGCAGTACGTTTTCAATACTCTGACCCTTACGACTCCAATAGGTCAGGGTAGTTACACCTACTCTCCTGGATAGACGTAAGGTGATGACCTTCAAAACGAAGCTAATTATTGTTTATTTCGGTATCACGTATGGTACACATCAGACATAAACAATTGCCTATCACGGTTAGCGTTCTTTTCTTCCCCCGTCTTATTCTGTGTCAGTTATAACGCTTTTAGAATGCTGAAACTATGTAAGGAATAGCGACAGAGAAGACGGAAGCCTGTCGGAAGATTTTCTTTCCTATGCAGATATGCCGTAAACGTGCTGGTTGCGCAGTTTTAGGTGTAACATTTGGACGAAAAGCCACTTTGTTTTATTTTTCTGTTAATTGTGACATCAGCTTTTATATCCCTTTATTAATATTCTTCTTTTAGTGGTATATCAATTGAGATCTGTGAGCAAACCTCTTGATTATTACGCATGGAGACTGTGTTGCAACGTAAGAACAGTCCTTGCTCTGATCAGGCGTAGAAGCTTGCTCTTCCTCAGACCTTTAATTTTGTGTGACCATTCGCTTCTTGTCTCTATACTGTCAGGTGGAGATCTGCTGTCTTGTATCACTTAATTTTTTTCATGAACATGTGCTTTTACTGCTATCACACCAATGAATTTTGCGTTAGCTTCCAAAACAAGGATGCAGTATTTGAACAGAAAATGTTTTCCCGTTTTCTGCGAGGCATGTCGATAAACTTCTGCCTTGTGTTAGAAGCTTTATAACTTGCTGATGTCATAGACTTTGAAGTCATAAAACTTTCCGTATTGGCCACACTAGATAAGCCAGACCAGACATTGGTAGCCAAAGCAGTGACCTGATGACTCCCACTGGTGTCGATTTTATGATCTTTTCATCTTACGAGGTTCCTAATAGTGATTAGAGACACGAGAAACCGGGATGACACATTTCGTGTGTGCCCTTTCTGCAATTTCATTCTTCGAAACTTAAGTCAGTGAATCGGATGTCGGTCAAGTCTAAGACGGCTTTAAAATTCCTTAATACCCTAACCTTGTCGTTTAATTGTGCCATGATAGTCATCAGTGGTTTTCTTGTCTCAAAATTCTATAACAGGTGTTTTCATCTTTACTTGATGCCTTCTTTTCTATTTGAACGTCAATAAGTTGTCATGTTTAGGAGCTACAAGACCCTCTCTTAAGATTAGTTGCAAAAGCGAACGTCGTAATCACTGCATTTAGACAAGTGCAGCATCAGTACAAAAAGTTTTGAGCATTCCTGTATGTGTCCTGTGACGAGTTAAGCCCTAGTTATTTTTGACATTTAGTGTCGTTCTATATTTGTTGTACTATTAGTATAGCTACTACCACCACTACTGCTGCTGCTACTTCTTAATATAGGACTACTACTACTACTACTACTACTACTACAACCACTGCTGCAGCTACTACTACTACTACTACTACTACTACTACCACTACTACTACTACTACTACTACTACTACTACTACTACTACTACT
>JAAAKL020015909.1:0-10977 GCA_010016065.2 Carybdea cf. marsupialis auct. non (Linnaeus, 1758)
AGCTTTTCAGTACTAAAATGTTTTCGCTATTTCGTGCAGTTTTATTGTTTTGTACCACCAACAAACTATTTGAATTTTAAATTGCAGTTGCAATTTCAAAACCTCCTCTGGACATAATCATCCTTTGTACAAAAGAATTTAGTGCTACTTTTCCGTTTAGCCTGATTTATTGTGTAATGTTTAGTATTTTGAACATTAGTCTATGTATCATTTTTTATCCTGAACTGCGCTCAGCTTGGCACAGCCGATTTATGCTTGCTTAATTTTGTATAGAAGGCCTTGCACATAAAACATCATGCAAAATTATGTTTTGAGTATTTGCCTTGGGCTTACATTTGGTTTTTCAGTATTTTACCTTATTGAATCACGAGTGGTTTTGTAATCTGTTGTCATACTATTTGTTTATCTAGCTACGTTAATTTATCATTTAAGGCCTGCAAACACATTGCTACACTGGAAGGACATTCATCCTTTGTGACTGGTGCAAAGTTTTGCCCACGTGATGTTACCAAGGTTGTTACCATCGGAGAAGATAGAACTTTTACGGTAAGAACTCAGGGATCTTAATGATTTGTTATTTAAAGGAACAACCCAAACCAGACTGAACTTCGTTATTACCAAAAAATAACGGTAAATGAGAACATTAAAGCTTTTTAAACAGATAGTTGATTCTTCGTTTGAAACAGACTTGAAAGCAATATTATGGGATTCAAGTTGAATGTACCAAAAATAGTAAAAGATCAGTAGACTTTGCTTATGCATAAAATCAAATACCTTAATTCCCTTAAGTTTAGCTCACTTGAAGTGCACCAAAATTATGTGTGCGCAAAAAAGGCCTATTTTATAATACATTAAAAACGAAAAATCGCAACATTCACTTCATAGCTTAATTCCGTAACTGAACCTTGCGTGATCAATATCAACAATTTCAGGTGCAATATTATCATTTTCTTGTGATGATTCAAAGCCAGTTATATCTGCTTCAAACTCATCTTCAAAATCGTCATCAGCAGTGAAAACAGTTTCTTTTTCCATATGTTCTTCTCCTTCTTCTCCGTAGCCCATCAAGGGACTTCCACCTCTCTCTGTCCTCCGCTATTCTCTTGAGTTCTGCCAGTCTTTTTCCCCCACTGTTTCAAGTCGTCTTTCCACTGTTATTCGCCGTCTACCTCTGCCCCTGTCGCCTTCAACGTTTCCCTCGATCAGTGCTTTTGCCATTCCATTTCTCCTCACTTGGTGTCCGAAGAACTTCAGATTCCTCCTCATGATTACCTCCATTACTGGCTCCGGCCTGCCGCCCAAGATCTCGGTAACTTTATTCGAGATGTACTCGTTTGTTCTGTTCTCCTTCCATGTGATCTTCAGCATTCTCCTGTAGCATCTCATTTCAAACGCCTTCAACTTGTCTACACTGTTCTGGCTTAGTGTCCAACTCTCGCAGCCATACAACAAGGTTGCCCATCCAATTGCCTTTGTTATCTTAATTCGCTTCTTTAGGCTGTGCCCTCTGAGATTCCAAACTGCATCCAGTTTTATCATAGCGCTCATTGCAATAACAATCCTGTTCCTGATCTCTTGATCTAATGTCCCATTTTCCGTGATGGTTCACTGGAAATAATTTTTTCTGGTTCAACTTGGAACCAGAAAACATTTCAAAACACAAAACATTTCTCTGGTTTAACGGCGGCATCAAGCTGGCCGCCAACCCAGCGGGTCATTCTTCCGGGGTTGGCAAATTGGAACCAGTTCATACTGGGGTCCAATTGTGGAAACACCAGGAAGAGAAGTGGCGCCCTCCCTGCCTTCGGGCAGAAGCCATACGAAAAGGGAGCCTTCGGGTCGCCCTCGACTGCGGTCGAACAAAAAAATGGTTTTTTTTGGTTCAACATAATGTTGCTTCAGGCACTCTTCATTTTTCTAAATACTTCACTCGAACAACTTGCTTCCTTCACCACCAGTTCATACTGGAGTCAAATTGTGGAAACACAAGAAGAGTGGCACCCCTTATACCTACGGGCAGGATCCAAGTGAAAAGGGAGCCTTCGATTACCTTCGACTGCCCTTAAACAACTTGATTTTAATATTCTATTATATTATTACTTATTCCTTTGTTTAACCACTGCCTGAAAATTTGATTTTGCCAAGTATGTGAAAATGCGCGAAAATGTGATTCAATTAAGTGCGCAAAAATTTGGAGCGCGAAAAATAGGGCGCGAGAGATTTAAAGGGGCGCGAAAATTAAGGGAATTAAGGTAGGTCATCCCTCATTTGAATTCATTTTCATTATAGCGTGTAAAACGCATTGTTCGTAGCTGGGTTGTTTACATGTATAGACAGAGGATAACATTTATGGTTCGGGCACAAGGTAGTAAGTTAAAAATAACTAAGTATTGAAGACTGTGTCAAAAGGAACTGGGTACGTTTCTCAAGTATTTACGGCTTTTTTGACCTTCAATAAGGTCTCTTCAGCCTCTCTGGAATATCAGTAGTAAGAACTTTGATGAGCGAGGTAAGATGAAACATACCCGTAAGAGTGACCATCATTCATTCTATAGCACTAACGAGCAGTTTTTATTGTACAAAATTGGATCTCTACTGACTGTTCTTTTCTGAGCTGAAGCTATACATATAAGCTTGTATTTTCAATAAACAAGAGAGCCATTGTGGGGTCCAATGGTTGAGTGTTGTCTTCTGATCATGAGGTAGTGGGTTCGAACCCACATGGTCACAAGTATTAAACCGCGTTGGTGGTGAAAGCTCATCTCACGTTTTCAACATGCATCTCTATTTGTTGTTCTGTATTATTTCGTATCTATATCATCGATTGTATCGGTACTGACAGACAAAATAATAGCAACTGGGTAAAGAAATGTAGAGGCTTGGTAGTTGATGGGCACTTGGGGAGAGGTAGACCTCGCAAGTGGTGGAGAGTGACCTACGGCAAATGGGCCTAGACCGTGACCGCGTAGAGCTGGGCAGAGTGGAAGAGAGCCATTCGAAAACACCTCCAATCCATGCAAGCATGGAAAAGGGACATTAAACGTAGGTGATGATGATGATATTTGATAACCAATCTGTTGAAAAGATGAGCTGTTTCTTATGTTATGGTGTGCAAAACGTCACCCACATTGCATTTTGGTTTGGTGTGACACTGTAAACGTGCACAAAGGACCAAGGATATCAGGTCACAGACATAATAAACCAGTGCTGATGATGGTTTTAGTCAGAGCTCATCAGCATTGTCATACGGCAATTTTGAGAATCTTAAAGTTTATTTAAGATTTGTTTTTGTTACAAGCATAAACATGAAGTTCCCTCTCCCTATTTCGATGCCATTCTTACAATTTTTACTCTTACAGATGTCAGACAAAAAAAACTTCAGAAGTATAAAACTGTTCCACTATCTCCCAGAAATCTATTTTTTGCATCTCTGTAAAGTTAATATCTATTGATCAAAAACGCGTCCCCACCAATCGTGGTCAAGACATTGTGACATTGTGATCCAATCTTTGCTGTTGAGCTACAAGCCTAAAACAGACAAATTTAAACAGTTGTCTCTAACGCCGTTGCATACGTTATGCCTAATATCTATAGTAAGCAAAGAGAATTTGCATAGAAATATGGGATAACTATATTGTTCTTTCCTTTTAGATTTGGGATTTGGATACCTCCAGTGTTGTCTTCAAATCAAGTATTATATCATGTAAGATTAGTCAGTCTGATTTCTGATTTACTTTATTGCTACTATGTGAATAGCAAAGACCAGATGCTCTGTGTCTAGTAATGATCGATAATTTGTGAAAAGTTAGTGATGTGGAATTTATGGAATAAACAATTTTCTTCTATTCAATTCATAAAACGACCACTTGGTTGTTGACTAGTGGTAGACAAGGAACTCGCATCGACTTTTTAGTAAAACAAGTAGAATAAGTGCAATTCCCTTGAGAACCGATCATTGACTACCAAGACCAGTAGCCAATGATTGCGAGTTTACATAATTGATTCTGTATCTTATCATATTGTACAATGTAGTATTATTTCGGACAAGAACATGAGTGTAGGCAGCATACAACCAGCATTTCGGAAGATCAGTAATAACATTATTAGAGTCCCATTTCAAAAGTATTTGCTTTTCCTTTCATACCTGTATTATAGAGTTGTCATATTTTCTCCCTGACATTTCATTAAGAAGTCATGCATTTGTAGTTTATCAAACCAATACCTTGACCTGTCTTTATTCTGACATATCCATAGCAATATGTATGCATATTCCAAACAACCATTAATCTTGCAGTTGTATAGTTTGACATTGTTATATGTTGGTAATAAAAGAAAGGATGAAGGATGAAGAGAATGATACAAAAGTAGGTTTATGTTGAATCATAGAGTTTCTTCTAGAATTTTCTTGGTAACAAAAAATTAAATTGGACTTACACGGTAACAAAACGTGCATGCATCTTTCTAGGAGAATTCTCCGAACAAAGTATTTATCATACGCGCGACAGTTGTTTTCTTACTTGCCAAGTCTACGCCCGTAATACCAGCACTGAAATACATCAATGTAGTAACATTGATGTCCTGCCCTCTATTTAAACCGGCGCCAATCATACTGGAATCCAATGTTTGGATTGAATAAGATAAGTCTTGAAGTGTCTCTCCGATGAACATACCAGAGTGTTTTAATTCGCCAACGGCCTTTTTCATTAAGATCATATTTATCCAATTGAGATTTAATCGTCATATACCTTATGTTTCTTCATGTGATCTCCTTGGGTGTCCGTTTCACGTTACCTCTTACTCTTGTTTGATTAGCTCAATATATTCCTTCCCACCTAGTACGGAGGTTGGAGAAATATTGCACGATCGTTTTCTTTTGCATCGATCATAACCATGAAACAATTTGTAAAACCATGATCTGTTTTGTCGCATCAACAGGAGATGTCCCTACAAAGGTTTATAAGTATGACAATTTTGCATTCTAGGATTCTGCATCAATGCAGAATAGAGCTGATGATCAGTGATCATTAATTACCAAAGAGCAATGGGTGCCTAGCTGTTGCCAATAGCGCGACTGGTGAACTTTAAGAGGTTCTCAATGCCATGAATTTAGAAGAATAATTCGTTCATGAAATGAATGGAGGGAAATTACTTTTTGTTTATGCGTATTATTTTATGAGTCATAATATTGCTGATGATTCCAAAGTAAAGAGACACATTCTTTTACCTCCAACAGTGAAGCTGCGCATATGCATCGTAATTCGTAAATGAAATCAGACAGATACGTGATACATTTAACTTGCAAATGCGAAAACATCTACATAGATAATATGTGCCCAGGATGCAACACTATTTTCAACGAAAATCCCTTAGAAATTGTCATGTGCAGGGAGAACAACGGAGTTCTCAAGGACCTGCAAAAACTGCAAATTGGTTAGATTTGGCAAAAGTCAGCTTTAATCTGGTCGAGTGTTTTTGTTTTCCTTTTGCGGAAAGTCATAGAAAAGTCAAGGAGCTCTATTATTTTGTCTTGTGCTCTTTATTTAAGACCGTTATCATCCTATTATGTTATTTTGCTCAGTATACGACCATCAGTTATGCATGCTACCTTAAGGATCCAGGTTAAATCAAGTGGTTTCTGTGTTAAGATAAAGTGATTATTTCTCTTAATTTTAAAAAGATTAGCTATAGATTCAGTCATATGATGTTTAAAATACCGAATTGGTCAGTTCTCAATAACTTTTTTTCGCGGCGCCGGATTGTTGTCCGTTTTATTCAAACTAGCCATACACAAAATGAATCCCCGGTCTGGATCATCAATCAAGATTTTGTAAAGTTTGTTTTGCACTCTGTTGTTTAAATTTAATTTTTACCAAAATAGAGCAGTCTGAAGTATGCGCTTTGCATGGTGTTCATCCTTTGTCACAATAAATTTCTTAATAATGAATTGCAATGAAATTAATGCTAGAACTGAGCATAGAAATGGTTTAACCACCACATTTCCGGTGCTTTATTATTGAAGATAGAGTTTAAACGTCATTTAGTGCTGCGAATGTATGATGAATCATCTTACTGATGAAGTCAAGGATTGCACGTAGAGAATTTTTGAGAACAGAGGTATTGAAATGATAAGTTTGAATAGATAATAGAGAAATAGAAAATTATTCTATTTTATAAACTCAGAAGTATGAATTCAATCCTGATAAGTTGAGTACATGACTTTAAAGTCCCGTAAGGTGACGATCTTTATCGTCACTATGTTTGAAAATGCTGTTTAATACGGTTTCCTACTTTGTGGAGCACTCTAGAGACGGACTCGATCTAGTCTGTTTATTCTCCTTAATATGGATGAAAGTCAGATCCACTTCTATTTAGATTTTAAGCAAACTTTGGGGTATTGTGATCTAATCTGTACATGAACGATGTCCTATGAATCTGGCCCATTCTCTCTCTGATCGTTGATCTATTTGAGCCCCCTCTGGCATCTTGTTGTCTATCCCTATTCTTGTAGCAGCCCTTCTTCCCTGAAGTTGTTTTTGTTTCTCAATTCTCTTCTTTGGGTGTTTGGGCCACCATATCGCTTCCAATCAGAAATATTGTGTTTAATATTGTCAGAAATATTGTGTTTGATATCAGCTGTTGTTGAAGTGGCAATCCTGTATATAAATTCATTATAAATATAAATAAATAAAAGTTGGCGTGTACTCTAGATAATATTCAATCACCTAAATGTGAAAACCAAGGGAAACGGGATGATGAATACATACCCAATCGTCAGTTTAACTATATATCAGACTAAATTTGTGTTGCAGCAAAAGGGGACGTGTGAAAAGACAATTTGTTTGACCTGAAAGATTTTCATTTTTGTAGTAGTTTTTGGATAAAGATTCTTGGATGGATGTCTTAAATATGGGAATGGAGTTATATTTTTTGTATTATTCATTTCTACTTTAGCATCCCCGTTTTTGTCAATCGGCATGCATCCAGATTATGAGCACTTTGCTGTTGGTACTTCGGATGGAAAGGTGTAGTTTTTTATTTTTGTTGAATAATATATTTAAAAAGTTTGTTGGTGGCTCAAAGCAATAAAACTGCACGAAACAGCGACAAAATTTTAGTAAGGAAAAGCTTTTTTCGTCAGACACTCCTAATAGTGCAAAATCGTCAGAATTGAGATTGAGAAGAAATCTATAAAACTTATACCAAACTGTGTTTTGAAGGTAGCCAATCAGAAATCTGTCTGCTAGAATGGTGTTGTTTTGACCAACCAGTGTCTGTGGAACTAAATGGTTATTCGAAAAGGCCCAATAAAAAGACAAATTCTTTTTGTCTGCAGAGGAACGTTTTTTTTTGCTTTGATGTGGATGAATTCGAGGGCGGGTAGGTGAAAAGCAGACCTAGCTTTACCTATTATGCGAAAGCGGTCATCCGTATACAATTTTGCACAGTCTTGGGTTTCAAGGAAGTGCTGCCTTATGGCAGAGTCACATTGCTTAGCAGTGCTTTTGGCTGTGGAAACTCAAAGATTTCAGTACTAATATGTTTTAAATTACCAAACAGACATTTTGCATCTTAAGAATTTGACCGCTCCACGTTTCTATATCAGAAGTGGATATCCTATTGTGACTGTATCATAAGATATACTATAGTTAACAAGATATAGATTTTGCCGTGACAATCGTGATTTTTGTAGGAAGTCTCATATTCCCATGAGACAATAGGTTTAAGTTACCTTGACTTGCGTGTGATGTTTACCGCACCTAACATTTGCTGCTCGTGCCAATTACACTCTAATGAATTAGTAATAATTTGTTTAGAGTGTGTAGATACCCTGAGGTCATTTAGTGACTCCTGCAAGCCGTATTATCAGTAGGATTGCTCCTACTAGGGTGCACTTGCCGAAGATATTCCAAAGTTGTCGACTGTGTACATGTTTTCATTTCGAATTTGCTCTTTTACGATATATTTTGGATTATAAGACCGAAACAACTATATACAGCCCTGGACAACTATCAAGCTTATACATCCATAAGGACTCTCACAATGGCAAGCACATTTCATGCAAAGATTTATCGGACTTAAGCTTTGATCACAACTTCCACAGTAGTTTGAAGCGTAATGGAAAATACGATGTAATCCTTATGTCTCACAATTACCCTACGAATAGAGACCAAATTATCAACAAAGTAGTAGGGAGGGATAGAGTTTTAAGAAGCACGGGTAAGGACCGTTCCATCTTTCCATTGATTCAATGCAATGATAAGACAAATTATTTGTCTAAGTAAAGATTTTTTTCGGGGATATACAGGATCTTATTGATTGTGAGACGTTCTGCCCAGAAACACAATATTTTAAGAGCTAGGATTTGAAGATCTCGGCATGTTGAAGGACCTTGCAGATTCAGAAAGTTTTCTAAGGTCATCTGATGGAGATGTAATTTCATTTATACATTTTATGTTGTATTGAGTAGTGTAAATCATATACCTGTTGTATTACCTCATGACATATGCTAGAGTTCTATCAAATGGTGTCAAATGGCTAATAATGCACCTCTGGTAGTTCCTGTCGCTTTGTCTTTTGGTTGTTACAAGGGCTCATTTCTTCCCTTCTTTGGCTGGCTCTTAAAGATCTTCGTGGCTGTGCTGCGCCTTTGCAAGTTTACAAAATTGCTGTTTGTTGTATTGTTAATAAGGTGTTGTAAGCATAAAGTTACTTACACTTCTCATTATCATCTACAGGTTCGTGTGTATGATCTTGCGACACATAGAATTTTGCATGAAGTTGATGTTGTCAGACTCCTGAAAAGACCAGCCGCGGATTCTTCGATCGTTAGTCCCTTCTCGGGTATATTCAACTCCCTAAATTTATATGTGTTCTCCCAACTGTTAACACGACTACGTTCGTGCTTGTTCAGCATCAATAAATTGCAATGCCGATGAAATGCGTTTCTGTCCATTTACTTAATCGGCTGCATTGGAGGCAGACGTTTTGTTACTGTCGTTTTGAGTGTCACGTAGAAGTTTGTGAAACATTTTAAGCTTATTGAAGAATCAACAGTGGTATTAAAATGTAGTTTAAATCTAGTCAATATCTCAGCTCTTTCATGATTTATTACATTTTGAAAACATTACAACAGATCCGTTTCAATGTCCCTTAATTAACATCCGTAAGAAAGTCGTATTGTCAGGCTGTGTAGAGAAACTTACAAGACATGGCTGTCTCTCCTTTCTTTCACGCTCTTTGGATTTATTATAATATAAACCAGCAACGAAGATCGTTGTAACTAGGAAAAGATAGTGTTACGATAGTTACCAATTTTTCCCGAGGAAGGCCATCCGAGAAAGGCCATCCTGTGTTCTGTAAGACATCTTGGATGTAAGAGCCTGAGGCATAACGCCTTCGAATGCCAGTGCCTGAGAGATACGTCCTCGGTTCGGTAGATTGTAAATCGCAACAGCAGCAGGCATGAAGCTTCTTTTCCCGAGGCTTTCTCTCTTAGTTTTCCCCCGGTGCATAAGGTGCGAAACTTCAATTTGATAGACTGAAGTCTGTAGACTTTAAGCCGTAAAAGTAGATGTACTGAGATATGTTTACCCCGAGCTTTCTTGCCCAAGGATTTCATATCAAATTCGAGGTAATGTCGTTAGGCTCAAAGTTCCGAGATTCAAGGTCATGAAGAGTAAGATCTGTAGATCTAAATCTTAAAAGTTGCTATCCTTTACTTTAATGCCATGATCGTTAAGGTTTGTAAATTTTGTGTTCACGTACTTCATAATTCTAAACTGATTAGATTCTTATTTTGAACATCAGGCGCCTCTTATTGGTTTTGGAGATGACGTAGGACATCCTATTTTGTTCTTACAGGAGTAAAAACGATCAGTTCTCAGCAATGTTGGAAACAGCAACCCGTAACATCCTCGTCTCCAATGGCCGAAGGTGAAATTGAACCAGGCTGTTCTATACTTAGTTTGATGTACTGGAAGGACCCGAGACAAACTTCAGTGAGTTTGCCGTTGCTGAGAGACAAGGAAACATTCTATGTTGCTCCGAGGGGTAACGTTAGGTACGTGTTTCTCTACGTCTGCTATTCTTCAATAGTCTTACTGGAACCTGGTCTCACGATCAGTGTCAGGAGATTTGCAGTTATTACCTGAATATTTAAACTGCTATTTATGAGAAGGTTCCCGTGTACAGTTTCCTTTTGAAAGTGTTCCCATATCCACTGTTTTTCGGTATTCGGTAGTAGTCGGTATTTTGATTTGTGTCCTCGTATTCGGTATTTAGATTCGTGTCC
Source organism: Carybdea cf. marsupialis auct. non (Linnaeus, 1758) (assembly GCA_010016065.2). NCBI lineage: Eukaryota > Metazoa > Cnidaria > Cubozoa > Carybdeida > Carybdeidae > Carybdea > Carybdea cf. marsupialis auct. non (Linnaeus, 1758). The sequence goes on from JAAAKL020015909.1 coordinate 10,292, forward strand.
TCGTATTCGGTATTTTGATTCGTATCCTCGTATTCGGTACTTTGATTCGTGTCCTCGTATTCGAGATTTTGATTCGTGTCCTCGTATTCGGTGTTGCACGCGATCTTCATTGTTATTGCTACAATTTATTTTGTGTAACTATCTTTGTTTTAACTTTGACTGAGCGTATAGCACTAGCTTGGATAAGTGCTGTGGCATGTATGTTAGCAATTTCAAGTTACCTGACTCTGTATTATCAGCCAATATTGCGTATGCTACGCTTAGAGTGCTCATATAAAATTTGGTAAGAACTAAACTTATTTGTAAGACGGAAAGGAATTATTTATAATGTTTGTATTGATCTCATTTAATTGTTCAAATAGAGAAGTCCTGTACCACTAAGCAACTCTTAAATTACTCATATAGAAATTGCAAGTATATATGGTATGAAGGTAGTTATGATGCATTGTTTCATACTTTTTCAACATGTAGAGAGTCATTGCAAGATCCTGCGGTGTTAATTGTCGGATGCACATCTGCAGTTTTATTATTAAATGCTAGCAGTTTTGAAGTCATTTTTAACTTGGACTTGAATGGTACGTATTTGACAATTATTCCGGTATGGTTGATAAGATGTGAGAATAATTGGGGAGGGGAGGGGTGAAAGAGAATAATAGGGGAGGGGTTGAAAGTAGTTTTGAATATTT